>JAPYZR010000540.1:0-10704 GCA_030522945.1 Trichopria nigra | reverse complement strand
TGCTCTATATATATGTGGCGCATTGAACTCTTTTATGAATAATATGTCGATATCTATAACTATCCAATGACGAATCGGTCGCGGGTTAACAAAAGGTATAAGATATTTTTACACTGGTGCATACTGGAAATGCATAAATAATGTGCAAATAAATGTATATAAAATAAGTGAAATTTGACATCATTGCCGGTAGATTTCGTCAAGCGCGTTAAGGATTTTCGCATGAATTCCAGATTCTAAACGTATAAGATAATGAGGAATAAACTCATCTGTGGAATTCTACAATAAGAGTATTTATTTTTGCAATTTGCGTTTAAGTCCAAGTTTTTCATCCATTTCTCATTAACAATTTTTACAATTATCACATCATTGGTGTCCTAAAGCGATGTCACATTAAATTATGGAATGCCAGTTCGTTTCACCTTTACAAAATTCCATAAAATGATAAACAAATTTTTAAAGGAATAATAAACAATATAACATATTATTCTTATAATATTAACGTTATATACTTTAAATCTGATCGCTAGATATTTTGAATATCTCTTGGACGTCCTTTATGTTTTGAAAATTGGAATTTTCATACGAGTCACATAATAAATAGAAAGCTTGTGCTTGTTTATTCGTCCTCCTTTAAATGGTATTTATAATTTATTTTTTTATATTTATTTATCTTTGTCGTTTGTTTATGTACGTGATTGACATTATTTGGCAACCTTTTTATGCCATAATTTGTAAACATATGAACGGAATCCAAAATAACTCGGTATTCTTCGAAACAAAAGTGAAATTTTGCATTGCAATAAATTCAATAAAACTCGGCATAATTTTCATTTTTCTTTTCATTTATTTTTTAAATCACAAGTCTTATCGCAATGTTCAAGTTTCTTATTAAACGTCATAAAAATTCAACGAGTAATTGGCAATTGTCTCATGGCAAATTTAAACTAGCAATCAATCAAGTAATGTTAATGCTTCCCGCAAGAATTACTGCTTAAAATGGAGGGTCATAGCAATGAGTAACATAATTCATCGAGTTCTTTCATCCAATTATCATATTTTGACACTCCGACATTTTGATTGAGTGAGCGAAATTGACGCAATCTGTATATAAATATCGATCGACCGACGAAAAATGCCGATTACATCGAAATTCATAATTTATGACGTGAAATTTGGAGGCCAGCCGGGGTGCATCTTAAATAGACGCGTATCACCACAAATATTTCTAGCACCCTGTGAGAAATGATCCTTAATTACAGCGTACCGAGCGTTCAAGCAGACAAACGAATCGCGTAAGGAGCGCACTCTATCACCGTGCTCCTTCAAAATCGTGGTGTCCCTTTCTTGCTCTTAAGAGCACCGTAATTACGTTGTCTTATTCGCACGCGTCGGTGTATATATATATATATATATATATATGCACCGCAGCGCCTTAATTATACTTCTCAACTTAGGGAAAAAGACTCAGCTGGAATTATTACATACGCCTTGAGTTGACGCCTCTGACATTAGTGGGAGCTTCTTGTCTACAATTATTGCGAAATAGAGACGTGACATATTTTATGTAGGGAATTTTTTCATTAAAGATTTTATTAGTAGAACAGGACACCGTTGTAAATGTCACGCTGTGATTGAGATTTGTCGAGAAGACAAATATTTGTTTTTGTTTCTTGAATAAATTTAACGACGTAAATAGGAAAATAAATATATATAGGATTACAAATGAGATAAAGCAAATGTCAATCAATGATGATTGCACAATGTATTTACAGAAAGTATTCTCTCTCTCTGTCACTCCCTCTTTCTATACATATTCATATAGTTATTTTATGTATACGTTAACGACGCTCGTTGTATAGTTCTGCACTTAGATTATATTCTTAAAATTTATTCTTAAACATTGTTAACCAAAGTTTGCAAGATTTTCAGACTTGATAAAATTGACATAAAAATATTTTGTCATCAAATAAAAAAACACGATTTAAATATATATATGAAAATAATTATAACAAATTAAAAGGAAAAAAAGACAAATAAAAAAATAAAAAATAATAAACATAAAAGTAAAAAAATGAACAGGTACTTATTAATATGTGTATCTTTTAGAAAAATTGATTTATGGTTAATTAAAAAAGTTATTTTTGCTGGATAAACATACAATAATGAACAATACATGACAAAAAGATAATAATCGAGACAAAATTCAATGTTTTATTGACATAAAATACAGATGAAAAATGATGACAATTGAAGCAATGCAGAATTTAAAATAAAAATTGAAATTCGTAGAGTAGCGCGTAAAAAATTTTAAAACAAAAATACTAAAATTAGGCAAAAATTGAAAAAAAAAAAAAATTAATTGCAGCATTTGAAGGAACAATTATTGATCATAGATGACAATATAGATTATTAATGCAAAAAATTATCCGTTCACGAATGTAGTATATATGATATAAATGGAGAAAGTGGAATAAATTCGACAGTAAAACACTACCAAATATTTTTTAAATTGATAAAATCCGCGAAAAATTAATCAAACAGCAGAAAAACCATTGTAAGTATCTATATACACTGTTTGGATTATTGATGCGATGATAAATTATTAATAAACAAGCGGTTACATAACAAATAATGAAAAGTTTATAAAAATTAACGAAATCATGAGAAATATTAAAAACTATTTAAAGTGATAATAACTTAAATTTATTTAAAAGCATTTTCGCTGGATAAAAGATTATATTGTCATAATAGTCGATGCTTAAAAATTTATATATATATATAGTTCATTATAATTGCAATAAGAATAATTAACATATTCAATAATTGGTACCAAAGGTACGAAATATATTCCCTGCACGCCAAGGTATTAGTATCGAACATCGAGAATATATCGAGTCTGGAAAAACCTCAGTCGTATTACGAAGGTAGGAAAAAGTAGAAGCGATGCAAACTACTCACAGACGTATTCCACTCCATGTGACGCATAAAAATTCATAAAGAGTTCGGCTCTTGCATTATTCAAGAAAATATGGTAACACGAAACAAGTATGTTGTCGTAGATTGTGAAAGAGTACGTTAGAAAGAACCATTATAATTTTTGGATAACGGAATTCGTGTGCTGTAACTTCTGGAAGAATAGCGTCGACGAATAGCGTAAGTTAATAAATATCTCTTTCGATCTGTCATCTCATATACCCTCTCTGCATCTCTCTCATTCTCTATATGCCACATTTGCTTTCTTCTTTTATTACATTATAAACTTTACTGCATATTGTTATTTCGGGAGTATGTAATATTCAGAAAGCCTTATATGTGTTCACAAGACTCACGTACATTTTTTAATAATGTTTTTTTTCTCGGTACGAATCCTTTTATAAGATATTAAATTATCAACAAAAATATATAAAGGTTCGGTTCATTATTTAGAATGTCTCTTTACTGATGAATTGCTTCATTAATTTGTCAGAACTGAAAATAAAAAACTGTATCAGATAAAAAAAAAAAAAAAATTAATTGACTGATTTTACGACTTTAGTGAAAATTTATTCTAAACGAGTAACCTACATAGTGGTCGTATTTGCAAAGCTTCATCAGCGATGAAATATTACTGATGTGCTGAAAATGAATTTTGACGTTATAATTGAAATTGAAATGAAAATAAACTTTTCACTTTGAAGCACAAATAGTAAAAACGTACGTATCGATGTTTTTTATACGATATTATTAATACACTGATGTATATATATCAATACAAATATATTTATGATATATATTATTTCAATACAAATTTAACATTACGAATTCTTCATTCCGATTTATTTATTTCTTTTTCTTTTTTTCAAGTTCGTAATAAGATTAAGTGTATCGTTCTTATTTCCTACGTTGGTATTACATGATTTTTAACGATTCTTTTGCTGGTTATGTAAAATAAAAATGCATTCGATTAATCGTAGGGACCAGAGAATGCGGTTTAATGACCATTATTAGTAACGGAAGCGTCCTAGGTGGCATGTCGATTTGGATCATCTACCTCCATATTCCCTCTATACGAATAGGCGAAAGTACGGGACACACGTCTCATTGATATTGATTTTTCACAATTGTCACGTCCTTACTGTCAAATTTCACACCCTTATAAATCAGGGTAACCTCGAAGCGAAAAAGATATAGATAGAGAGAAACAAAGAATGTTAAAAATTGCAAATTACGATTCGCGTGCGAGAGAGAGAGAGAGAGAGAGAGAGAGAGAGAGACGTTGTGAAATAGTCGAATCTTCAAATAGATCTGATTATCAGCAAAGGACCATCAAATAATCCATACTGCCGTTTATCCTCTCCCTCGAATCAATAGAAGAAAGGAAACGAACCGACGAGAGACCAGGAAGTAAAGATACATTTATATTCAAAATGTTGACTATTTTGAAACTCTGCACTGTAGTTAAAACTTGTTACCCATTAGCATCTAGATGAAGAATTTCCATGTTCATGTAACTAAATGTTTGATGGTGTTCCGTGAAATAATTTTATAAGTTTCTTACTAGAAAGAATATGAGTTTATTGTATTAAAAATGTTAACGTTTCGAATTTTGGAGAATGTTAATGAATTTCCCACAAGCGTAAACCATGATTTCACGAAGCTTCTACGTGTCTGACGCTAAGTTCAGGCTCATCAAATTCCCAACGAGAGAACCGACGCTTCGGAATTACACTTTGACGGCATCGTTTGTCAGAAGTGGCCAGGATTATTAGATTTACGAGAGGCCATCTTATGTATACGGCCGATTCTGGCGTAAAGCCGACCAGATAAACCACTGAAAGATTCCTTTTTATCCGTACCTCCCGTCCTTTTCCTCTCCCTTTTTGTCCTGTAGTAGATTCTTGGTGCTGGTTGTCAGACAGTGTATAAGCTAGCTCTTTTGTTGCACTCGGTCGATAGCTTACAAAATATTGCGACACGCGTCGATTTGAAACAAGATTTGTTTCCTTTATGAGACGTATAACATAACAAAGCCGGAAGTTATGGCCCCGAATGTTTCAAATGTATTGAACATTTATTGGACGTTTTTTACCTACGCATGTTAGCGATTTCCCAGAAGCTTGCTAAATATTCCCTTTGAAAAGATGATGGACATTTATGGACTGATCTTGACGCCAGTTATTATTCTACGGTACGTTATGTACGCAAATATGTTTAATGGTCCAAGTGATTAATATATACTTGGCTGTTGTTAAATGAAAAGTGAATACGGAAGTTAGGTGCCGAAGATTAATTACAAGTTTCGACTAACAACATCGTCGACGGGAATATGCGCAAATTTCCGCTGCGTAATGACATAATTAAAGAAACGATGCGACATTGATGAAAGAAAAAGAGGAATAACGAGCTAGACGCACGCATACGTGCACACTTTCAAAATTGAATCATGTTGTCATTTCCCTTTTTGTCTTTTCTAATCGAACCTATAACCCATCTGTTAATTCAGAGCTGCATTTGAAGTGTATAGTGTTTGGTAGACTGTGACAATGTGACAAATTACATCATGTAGAACAAAAAGTATAAATTTTCAGACATATATATATACATATGATAATCTTAATTTTATATTTTACTATATATTTTATATGCATAATGTATTTGGTTAATTTGGTATTTGCATCCTTTCGCCCTTCCTTGCGGTTTGCAGCAGACGTCATTGTTCACACGCAATCGACAATACTGATGCATGCATGTGCACTCAACGATTAAGCTGCCTGCGGGTCATCTGAAATCGGATAAGCATAAAAGCACCGTGTCCCGTCCTTTTAACGCATTTTAACCAATGACTGCTGATTTGATCGGCGTTCACGCAAATTCGATTTTTCCATTTTCAGTTCATATGTTCCTGTAAAATAATTAATGTATTGAATGTCAATAATTTATATTTCGTGATAATGCGAATTATAATGGGTTTAAGTTTAAATGTATACATTTTTAAAAATAGCAATATCAATATTCGTATTCTGTGTGTAACATAATACCTATACATATAAGTATTCTCCATATTACAAGCATATCATTTATATAAATTTTACTTTTGTTTCAGGTAAGTTCAATCAATGCAAACGTATAGCAATCGATCGGGACATTTATAGAGAATTTATGTCGAATGTATATATCGAATTGTGAGTATACACATTTTTATTTTCCAACGTAATGATATCATTATTTGATTCCATAATTTTTGATTCAGTATCAACTTTTTAAAAGCATCAATTAAAAATAATGAACCTGCAAAAAAATGAATGAAAACGGACAATTTCTCTTTCCATTTCATCTGAAATGGTTCATAAAGAGAAGCAACGTACCTAATCTTTACGACCCCATCGATATAAACGCTCTTGACACGAAAAATGCATTTTATGCGCAATTTTTAATTACCCCCATCACGCAATCGTGACGATTTAAGCAACGCGAGTTCGTAACATTTCACATATTCATTTTTACGATGAAGTATATAAAAGATCGGCAAGATTAAAAAAACGTTGTTGCACACCACAAGTCGCACGTGCGTTTCTCCAGAAGTCAAATTCAAAGACACATCGGTCAGCGAGAAACGAGCGACCTTTGCTTTACCTGCTGCTAGAAACATACCTTTGATTTATCGTTGTTGCTCGTTTCGCATTAGATAGTGCGCGGTTTTTGCACGCACATCCCAGTAGGAATTTTATCGCGAGCATTGCCGTGTGCCGCAATACTTTACACTTAGGAGTCTTTATGGCCGATCATAAAGATATACGGTTGCGCGATGACCGACCTGTCCGCATTTTACAGACATAACGGCGTCACGTGTGCGAGAATTATCCTGAAATTTTTCTGGTATAGCTTTAACATTTTTCTCTTGCCGATTCGACCGTCCTTTCTCCCAAGTCTCAACTACAATTCTCGACATTGGACAATCTAAACAGACCATTGTAATTTCGATTAACGAAATTATAATTGCCTTCCATTGCCCATCATCCTTCGCTGCGGAGGCACTTTGATGCTGCCTTATGACGAAACATTTTTACGTAATGGAGTCTTCACCTTGCACTTCTGGTTTTAGTTTCGAAAATGAACAAATCCATCAAGACAGAACGGACCACCGCGTGCAAGACTTAACGTAAAAGATGCCCGAGGTTCAAGTTGAGACGCCAAGGTGAAAGTGTGTCCCATCCAAATCCAATCCCGTCATTTGATCGTGAATCGACTAATTCGATAAATTCAATTAAAAGAAGTGTCAAAGACAGCGGAGCGATTAGTGTCGAAAGTTAATGTCAATAAAGCGTACGTAAACTCACAAGCAATCACGATCCCACGCATTTGTCAAGAGTGGCACATTCTTTTGCTACGGCATACGCGAGATTCGCTAAAATAAATCTCACTGCGCCGAGGACGAGGCTTGCATAACTTAATATTTTATTCAAATTATTTGTGGACAAGATGCTTGGCTCCCAACCGCGAGGCAGTCTTGGAGTAGGCCGTTTTTAGCATCGACTATGGTGCTTGTTTGCACACGGCGTACTTGATTCTCGTCGTTCTCATTGGTACCCGAGACTAAGCCCTAGAGCGCGTACGTCAATCTAGAGTCTCGTTATAATCTCAGTATTTCTTGTTTTCATTATTTCTACACATTTTCACTTTTGTGCTTTATTTTTATATATGACACAGTCTCTCCTCACACACTGCGATGATGTTTCGTACAGGACTCTCGATTAATACAATTTAGCAGTAATAATTTATCTACGATAAAATAATGATTTTCGTATTAAAAAGGGGAAGTTTAATTAAAAAGTGTAATGAGGGAAATTCGTGTATGCATTTTCAAGGGAATCAAATTTTTTACGAATAAATTCTTTTCAACGGTAGCATTTTTTGCTCATTTATAAAATATACCTTTGCCATTCTCACCCTTCACTCCCGTCAGCTGACTCCCTATTCATTCGCTGCAATGCCGCATTGTGGAAATTTGTTCCACGTTCGAATCGCCGTTGAATTTTAATGGTGCAAAGAGAACGATGCGATTTGTGACAATGTTACAACCCGCCGGTATTAGGAGGATAGCGTCAGGGTAGAAAAGAGAAGATAACGCCACCGAGCGAGCGTCAAAATTCGCCGATGAAGGAGCTCGGCGTCAGGACATAAAGAGAATATGTTATGAGGCTCGAGATTGTTTCTGATAGATTATGCATATCTAGATTGTATTAAAAAAGGCTGAGTTCCACAACGTTGTACGAATATTAAGGCACCATTATAACCTATAAAAAGGCGTAAATTCCACACATACGCCTATTTCCCGAAGCGTAACGCCGAATTGTTGAAACGTTCCATGAATGTTTCATTTAACGCGTAAAAATGAATAAACGGCATATAAACGCCGTTAATCCGACATAAAAGTCTCGTAGCTGTTTCATAAGGTCTCTATCGGCAATTACGAGATGTGATAATGCATCCGGTAACTGCTTGTGTCGCTGCGCTTATACTCGTAGCTCGTAAAAACCATAACGTATTGTTATCCATGCGGGAGGGAGCGCGAGAGCAGGATGAAGATATAGGTTCCATGAGGTGAAAGTCAATAAAAAGTAGTATAGAAGGAAAAACGACGGAAACAAAGCGAAACAAACGGAATCGACAAAGAGAGAGGATAACTCCAAAGTGGGGAGATCCTAAAGAGGGGATGGATTGAGTGAAATATCCCGAGCCAGAGCAAATAGAGGCAAAGAGGAAAGAGCGAGCATAGAGTGGCAGCGGAATAAAAGCCAACCGCCATAAAACCATTGATAGAGGTCGTTTGAGTCGGCCGTTAATGGTATGGAAAAATAGCGAAAGCCAGCGAACATTTCTTCCTGCATATTTGGATCACCGTCCAGAATTTGCAGCTGTGCCCGCGAGACTATCTTTATAAGGATATGTCATCTATTGAGAGAATTTCATCTGTGGACATCCAAAGAACGTCTCCAGTCTTATTAGACCTACTTTCCAGTAATATGATAGAAGGAAAAGTCAAAGTGACATAATCAAACAACAGAATAGGAGGAACAATCAATTCCTTATCAACAAGGAATTTCCGTGATTTCGAACTGTTGAGAAAAACGTCTTTTTGTGACCCAAAGCGATGGAGAATTGTCAATAAAGTAATGGCCGGGACGATTGCGAAGAAGCACTGTGCACACGCTCTTAACTCTCTGAAGAGCATTCGAATGAGTTTCGTTTCACCTGAATTGAAGTATGTACACCTGGTACAAATGCACAGTGTGTGGCCGAAATGCCGGAGGCAATCTTCTTTAAATGAGATCCAGTACTACATTTATTACCAATAGCCATCCTCCAGAAACATTTGTTGTGAAATATAACTTAGGCGTTTTAATACTAACAAACTTAAAATGAAGGTTTGGCTGGGTAATTATCCGGTTTGCATAATATTTTGTTCAAATTGAGAGCTATTTGAAACGATTTCCTGTTTTCAGAATTGTCCATGACATGCCCGCATAAAGAAACGGAACTGAACTATTGCTTAATCTATTTTATCTTCTTCATTCAAATTTTTTACTCCAAACTGTCAGCTTGGTTACACCAATTAAGAAAGAAGACTTCATGGCCTACGATAATCTCCTCAGTCTGAATTTACATCGATCGGTTTATTACGTGTCTTGTATTTGGACTAAGAATACACGTGTCTCGGGCATATGACCTAGTTATGCGTTTTCATCCATAGAGAATTACTCGAAAATGACGGGTATACTTAGTACTTAAAGGAGGAACGCCCATAGTTTCATGCACCGGTGGTTTACCTACTCCAAACACGAGCGGTAATGAGAAGGTGCGCAAACAGTTGTAGATGGGGTCGACTCTGGGACTAGAAATAACGTGAAAACTTCGCTGCACGTCTGCGGTATACTTCTAAGTCTGTTTGAAATTACTTGGCTTACGATGGGCTACATGCGAAGACGGGTCTAGTTAATTACCAATCTGTGTTTAGTGAAGTTGTGGAAATTCATCGAATCCAAGAAACGACATTCGATTAGTAAATTCATAAATGTTGAAGTATAAATATTCCACTGATCCATTATGCACTCGTCTCCAGATAACTACTACTTCCATGTAAATTGTGACAAATAGGAAAACGGCGTTCATTGAGGCAAGATTATTCGAAATTATACCATTCGTGGACATGATGAAAAATGCATTTTCCTCAAGACAAGTCTTGTTACTTAAGTCCCGGCAGTGCATTTTTCTCCATGAAAGTTAGCTTCAGAGTGTCATCCGAGCAGAAGGCTATAAATTTGGTCCCGGTAGGCACCGAAACATCTAAGGGTAGTTTTCGTCGAGTTTTCTCCAGTGCCTTTATTTTTTTTCGGGCGTCCAATCTTTTTTTTCGTTCCATTATTTATCTCGCTCGTCGAGAAATTTGATTATTATATTAATTTTGAACCTAATAACATTACATTGATCAATAATAATCAAAAGATCAATAAAAATGCTTTTTATCCATACATCCGTGTCATTTTTCGCACGCTCTTTTACTCGTTTCCTCGTTCTCTCTCTCTCTCCCCCTAAATTTCCCTCGGCGTGCTTCCCCAACTATGAGATTAATTGCAGTGAACCTGTCAGGCAGGATGTTTAATGCTGCGTGCGGGATTCCTCCATTTGCTTTCGAGCCTTCTCGAAAAACGATTGCGCCGCGTC
>JAPYZR010000538.1:0-30492 GCA_030522945.1 Trichopria nigra | reverse complement strand
TTAACAGACAGGTGTATCTCAAAAGTGTAATTTAACTACAATATCATTTTATCATAGAGAAATAAGTTTAATTTTTTCATTTTTTTTTTTTTTTTTTTTTTTTTTTTTTTTTTTTTTTTTTTTTTTTTTTCTTTTTTTTTTTTTTTTTTTTTTGCTTTTCTTTTCGTTTGTAAAGCTTGTCAGCTTTTTTGCTCTTTTCTTCAGTCTTGAATTGTTGGAAAAAGATTTTCAACTGTACTTTCAGAAATATAAACTAAATGTCCGTAGTTCTTGCTTTGTATTTAAGGGTTCTTCTGTCGTCGTAAGAAAATGTACAAGATAATTATATCGTGAATTAGAAACGTAGGTATTAGAGGAACAGAAAAATATTTAAAAAAAAAAAAAAAAAACTGTATAATTAAAATATGAGCGTACCTGGGTACACGAGGGATGCATGAGCGAGGAATATTACGTCATGGGTATCGAGGGAATGTATCGACGACCCTAAGAAGAGCAGATTAATAGTGTTGCTTCCTCGCATTGATTTTTTTTCTTTTTTGTCGCATTTCATATAGTAATAACGCGGTTTTTTTGATGGCAGTTACCTACTGTTAGAAGTAGGTAAATGTAGTTGGGGTCGTCGAAAGAATTCTCAAGCATCTTTCTCCCGATCAATTGTGAGTCGAAACGAAAGGAGAGCGAGATTTTGAAAAAGGCAACCGCGGAAACATTGAACACCAACGAGGATTTCGTCGATTCATCGGCGAGAGTTACTTCGGTCGTCCGTGTGGTGCGCTTTTTTGGGATAAATCTGTATACTATGTATACCGTATTTACTGCAAGACAAATATAATGACCGTAAGAATGCGAGTGTAGCGAAAAAAATTAAGGGCAGAGGAGGACAGAGAGGAGAGTTTGCGTTGGAAAATAAAAAGAGATGACGAGACGAATATTTTGTTACTATTAATACTATTCGCTTGTTCACCCATGACACAGTGTATATTTTAATTATAACAAAAATAAAAAATACACGATATCTCTAATACCAGTTTCGCGACGAATTTTATCTTTACCTGCGTCGAAAGTGTCGGAGTATCGACGGGTCATCACTAGACGTTTCAAGTCTAGAAAAGCGCTGGAAAATATAAATTATTAATTTTATCACGAATTATTGTATTCCTGTATAACTATGTTTTTCGGCGAAAGAATAAACAGTTTACCAAGTATACAGTCCAGCTCGTGGATCTTTTTTTTCTTTCGTTCACAATAATGTATTATTTTTTAAAATTAACTTAAATTGTTGACAAAAACATTACTTTTGGCCACTTTGAGGTCTTCATGTGTATAGATGTGCTTCGTCTCCAAGTACACCACGGAGAAGAGCAGTCATCCAGTGGTTTGTATTTTGTTAAAGTTCCAATTTCTACTTTCACTTTCTTGTACGCCTCTATTTAAATTTTGCATAAGAGCACTACTATATCTTGGATGTCTTTGTCTAAAAAAATAACAATCGTCATACACTATATAATAAAAATATAAGTTAATATTTAACTACAAATGACATTTGTAATGTGTATCTTTCAGGTTACGAATATCTTCATTTATCTCTTGTAGAGTGTTCAAAATTCCAGGGTCAGCTCGGTTTGCATTTTCAGCACTTATTCTATTTTTTCTTCTTCTATAGAAGAAGTTTTAAAGTTTTAATTTCGTCTGCAGCATCTACATAGCATTTATTCTGGAAATTTGAAGGGATCTGTGATCCCTGTGATCCATGATTATTTGATTCCATTATTTTTTGCTGACCTTGAAAAAATTATGTCCAATGTTTCTTTGAATTATTTATTTTTATTGTTTTGTCTTTTTTCTATAAAAAATATAAAATAACTTTTAATTGCATAAGAGTACATTTGATTTCATAATGTGTTGCACATGAAAATTCATTTAGTACTTACTAATGCTTTTTGACGTAAAACTTTGGCATTTATATTGTTTGCAAAAATTGAAGCGTACCGGTATGCTTAAAAGTGCAAATTCACGCTTCTTTTTGCATTTTAAGCGTACTCAAAGCGTTCTACAAGAGTAGTATATAATAAAATAAAAAGTAAATAAAATTATTCAGACACAGGGAAAATTAAAAAAATGGAAACGCGCGCGGAAAAGCAATAATAAAAGAAACTAATAATTGTTTATTACTCGATTAGAGATTTTTTTTAATATATATTAATTATTAATATATATAATATATATATAACAAGATCTCAGAAATTCTGATTAGGAAAACAATTGAAGAAATGATAAAGTGGAACCATGGAACGCTCTGTTGAACATTTTTAATATCCAAAGAATTAATAAGCTGCTTCACGTCTACAATAATTATTAACAGAATTACATATAATGGCTAATAGTGCATATCTAATGTTGATAGTGATGATGCAACTTCTGTGTCTGGTTCTGTGTTATTTCTAGGGAATTTTGCTATCTGGGTATTATCAGATTCTATACGCTTACTAATACTTATCTCAATTAATTATTAACTTTTATTAAAAATACTTAATTTTTTATTATACTTAATTGAAATGCATATAGAATTTAATTTGTATATATATATTAATTTTGGATTCAAATGTATTGAAAAGAATAGAATTTAATTATTATTGTGTTTATGTATATATATACATTCATAAATATACATATGTACATTCATGAATATTTGCGTAGATTCAAATATGTACATATATATGTCGTAAAAGTCGTTATATCGTTTTAAAAATGGCGATTTTTTTAATCATAATTCATAATCTATTTTTATCGAACGCAAATGTAATGGATTCTGGGTTGTGTAAAAAAAAAAAAAAAATGAATTTCATTATAACGAAGCAAATTTATATCTGTTATATTTTGATCGAGTAAAAGATAAGGATTGAAAGGTGAAAATTTGGATGAAAACTATTACGAAGCATGAGTAAGAAGGACAAAAAAAGATTTATTTACGAATATACTTTTGAATCATTATTATAATTCTATTATTTATATCATTAATATAATAATTAAATTCTATGCATTTCAATTAAGTAATAAAAAATGAAGTATTTTTAATAAAAGTTAATGATTAACTGGGAAAAGTATTGGAAATCTTATGTATATTAATTTTGGATTTAAATGTATTGAAAATCATAGAATTTAATCATTAATTATAGATTAATATTAATCTTGAATGGGTATTGAAATGTTACTCAAAATAAAATAACAAAATTATCGATACTTGAATTAACAGTGATACAATAAAAGTATTCGTAAGTAAATCTTTCTTTATCCCTTTCTTCATCCTTTATAATCGTTTTCATGCTTTTTAATCGTTTCAATCCATTTTCATCCAAATTTTTACCTTGAAATCTTAATTTTTTACTGAATCGAAATATTACAGATATAAATTTGCTTCGTTATAACTAAATTCGTTTTTTGCTTCTACCCAATCCATTTCAATACATTTTCATTCAGGTAAAAATAGATTGAAAGGAATCGAAATAAATTCATGTCATTTCATCCTTACATTATTCAAAATCAGATTCAATATTTGAATTCTGAGAAGGAATGAAAATGGATTACAGAGATTTAAGTCGATTGAAAATGAATACACTTGAATCCATTTTAATTCGTTTTTTCACGTTTTAATGTATGCTTTCGTTTATTCAATTGTACATGTCGGCCGTTTTAATTTCGATTCTTTACACAAAATTACCTTCATTTTTTATTTGTTTTTGTTTTCTTTTTTTTCAATAAAAGCAAAAAATTTTATAGATTTTAAATTTACTTTCTCGATAGAAATATTAAGAAAACGGATTAAATAATTCAATACATCTTTAATCCATTCATTTGCTACGATAGTTTCATTAATGGTATTCCTTCAAAAACTTTAGATTGTCTTTTTTCTATAAAATTGTATAAATCTTCTTTTTATATAATGTCGATAGCAAAATTGCTGTCGCTATTTAAAAAGTAATTATTCTTTATTTCGTATTTATTATCGTATTATTATATTTTTTTTAAATGAAATCTTTAAAGTGAAACCAGAAAATTTTCATTTTTCTCACTACGTTCCACTTTGTTGGATTGTCAATCTCCATAAGTCTACGAATCGTATGAACAGCAAATCATTGTCTTCGATTCATGTGGTACTCGAAGTGTCCTGTATCGAAACATAAAATAACACTTATTTATCATACACACACACATATGCATGTACGTAGTATTTCAGTATTCAGTGCAGTCGTATATAGAGTATAAAGAACTGATAGTCATGTACTTCTTACTTCTGGCGATCTTTATTTCACTTCCTTCATTGCGATTACAACCTAGGTCGCTTTGATCGTACAGCATAGACAATTTATAAGACGCGATATAAGCACACTCTTAACCCACGTCATCGCGATCGCGAACTGGCACGAACGCGCAGCGAACAATAAGCCTCCGGTCACACGTCAACGGCTACAATCGGGGCAAAAGAGAGAAGAGAACGGCTAAATTTCGATTGTCGAACTACATACATACGTATCATACATACCTGCATACATACGAAAACAAAACGTCATCCCTCCGCCGGCCGTCGTTACGCCGATTCATTCATCATTGTTACTCGCGATCAATGTCATAATAAAAATCACTCACTCACTCTCTCGCTCTCTCTCTCTTTCTTTCTTTCTTACTCTCTCACGCATTCGCTCGCTCGCACTTTCACGCACCTCCGAGCCCCACCTTCTCTCCATCTCTCTTTCGCAAATGCGCACTTAATGAGTAAGACTTAGTAATACTTTATTAATTTGCCCACATTTCCAATGTCGCTGGATTTTTCTCGCACACCCCGTTCGCGCGATGGCATGATCCTCGGCTCGCGTGCATTCGAATTTATATTTCACCGACACTGAATGATCGCGTTGCGACGGATGGAACGGCACTTGTTGTGTTGGTTTGTTCGTTTGTTTTTATTTCTTTTTTCCATCCGTTTCTCGCTGTTCACCAGAGTCGAGCTTGTTTTTCTTCTTCTTCTTCTTTCGTTTGTTTGTACGTACATACAATGTTTTCATCATCGTCGTCTTCTCGTTCGTATTTTCCATCATCTTTCTTTGTTTGTTCTTCTTCACCTTTTATTCTCGTTTTGGGTTGTTGTTCGCGTAATGATGGTGGTGCGGTTCGAGCCGGACTTTCATCTGCCATATGTTACTGTCCGGCTCGAAAATCCGCGGCAAGCCGAAAAGCGGATGACGTGCGCGACGAAAGCGAGATGCGGCCTATAGGAACGACGAGTTTTTTTTTTTCCTTTATTTTGTTTGTTTGTTTGTTTGTTTGCTTGTTTTTTCATTAGCGGAACAGTCTTATCGAAGAAACGCAAGTAATGTGTAAAAGGCGTTTTCCAGTAACGATGGATTGTGATGAAAAGAACGTCATAAATACGAATGTAACGAGACTTTTTATAATAGAATAATATAATATGATGATAGAATAATCATAATCATAATATAATAATAATAATAATAATATAATAATAATAATATAATAATAATAATATATAATAATAAGAAAATAGTAATACGACGGTGAGCACAAGACGCGACAAAACGCAAGTCTAATAAAAGTCGATAAATATTACATTAGCCTTCTGAAAAGAGAAGAAACAATAAAACGGAACCTATTACCGCATCGTCTCTCCTTCGATCACCGACGGACGAAGAGTCGCTTCTAGAAATATGTTAACGCATAACAGTGACTACGTAAATCACATTCTCTTTGTCTTCTCGTGTTTCGATGATAGAATTGACTCGCAATCACTCATGCTCTTTCACACATTCGATCACACGCGCGCGCGCTCTCTTTCTGTCTCACTATCTCTCTCACTCACACACACACACATACGCACACTCACTCCCTTGCTCGCTCACTCTCACTCTCTATCTCTCTGTCGCGCGCGCGCGCGATAGTTTGTCTCGCTACTAAATTGTTTTTCTTCTATCACTCGCTCACGTTCGTACGTTCTCTCACTTTTGTCTGGTTCATCGCGACGCACTCTCTAAGGACTATTGGTGCGGATCGAACGTCCGCCATCTCGATCGAACGACTAGCTGAGGCCCGCTGTTCGTCTCCCGTTCATACTGTAGCGCTCGGTAGTTAACGGTATATCCATCAGGAACTACCGTAAGCGAACTCGTCTTCTTCATCTCATTCGTATCTTTATCATCATTATCATGTTCAGCCTCTCCCCCTCCTCCTAATCCTCCTCCATCCCGCTTGGCGGAAAGTTGCGCGATGGCGAAAATCCACCGTACTATCAAAAAACATAGAAAACTAAATGTCGACGAGTTATTATTGGTCGGAACTCGGCGCCGGTGGCGGATGCTGCTGCTGCTGCTGCTGTTGCTGCTGGTGGTGCTCGGCAGGTGGGCAGTGCTGCGGCTCGCCGGGCGGCGTACCGTCGTGAGAGTTGGTCAGCTGGGGCGTCACCGGTGTCGCCGGCTGCATCTGCGGTGTCCCGGTCGGCGCGTAGACCAGCCGATAGCCAGCCGGCAGAAAGAAGCTGCTGTGCGGAGCGTAATTGAAGGCCTGGAGGTTCGCTAGGGTCGGCGTCGCCTCGTGGTGATAATGAATGAAGGCACCGGCGCCGTTGCCCGTCGTAGCCGTCGTCACCAAGGTGCCGGCCGTCCCCTCCGACGGCAATATCGTCGGCGCGTACTGCTGGTACTGGCCGTTACTCGCGACGCTACCGTCCGACGCGATTTCGCTCGCGCTGCCGACGCCGCCGCCACCGCCACCGCCGCCGCCGACGTTCGACAGATTTTCCGAAGGCACTACTGGCACCGGTATTACGTAGGCGTGGGGAATCGCGGTCGCCGTCGAAACCTGCGCCGTAACCACCGGGGGTTGTTT
This sequence comes from Trichopria nigra, assembly GCA_030522945.1. NCBI lineage: Eukaryota > Metazoa > Arthropoda > Insecta > Hymenoptera > Diapriidae > Trichopria > Trichopria nigra. The sequence goes on along the minus strand of JAPYZR010000538.1, from coordinate 23,598 downwards.
CAGTTTCTGCATCGCCAGCCGCAGCGTCTCCTCCGTGTCCGTGGAGTAACTCAGCTTGCGCTGAGTCGCTCCGAACATTATGTAGTCCTCTAGGCCTTGCAACCTGGGTTGTCCTGCGGGAGAAATCGAAAGTCGTCAAAATGATTGTCGCGAAATTACACTCTTACGTTACACGTTTCATCTTTTTATTCATTTTCATGAGAGCGACGTCTCGAACGATCGATTTCCATGAAAGCAAAGCATAAAACCATCGATTTTCTTAAATGCGATGTATGAAACGATCGACTTTGATAAAAGCAAAGTTTAATACGATCGATTTTCATGGAAGAAGAGTTTCAACCGATCAATTTTCATGAAAGCGAAGTTTACTACGATCGGTTTTCACGAAATCGAAGCATAAAACGAACGATTTTCACAAAATCGATGTATAAAACGATCGATTTTCATGAAAGCGAAGTTTAATACGGTCGATTTACATGAAAGCGATGGGCCAAAAGAGGATTTTAAATCCAGAAACTGGACCGAATGAACCGTACAAGATTTAATTATTGCAAAATCAAATATCACGCGACTGATTTTCATAAAATCTCTTCAATTCTATACCGACCGATTCTTGAATCCTGCCCAAATCGATTTTCCCTACCATTACTTTTGTCTTTATTTTCAGCTTATCAATGCAAAAAAAAAAAAGCTTACCCGCAATTGTATGATAAAGCAGAGGATGCTGTTGATGAAAGGCCGACGCCTGCTGCTGCTGCTGAATCAATAATTGCAACTGCTGCTGCTGAAAGCGTTCCAGCTCGTCCCGGTGCCTTCTTTGTAATGTTTCCAACTCGGAAGTTTGTCTAATAATAATAATAATAACAATGAAAACAAAATTAGATTTCCATGAAAAAAACTTTAATTAATGGCAATATATTGAATTGATTAAACAAAATTATGTAACGAAAACAGTTAATTGATGATATACGAAAAATCAAACGTACCTTCTGATGAGTAACTGATACTCTTCACTGGGCGTCCTCGTAGAAAACCTTTCCTCTTTTTCATACTAAACAACATAAGAATTGAAAATTAATAACAATTAATTTAGATTTTAAAAATAGTTTATTAAATGCAATTGGTATAAAATTCATTAAAAAAATTTTTGTACGAAAACAATATTACGACATTAAAATTAAAAAAAAAAATAAATAAACGTATCAGGAAGGAGAAACTGCGAGCACTTTATTATATTAATAAACCTTAAGCTTCATTTACACTAAGACAAGAAATCGAATATTAAAATTGTTAGAATATCCGTTCCACATTCACGATATAAAGTAATTCGGGTCTACTTTCATGAGATACGACATACCAAAAAACTCGATTTTCATCAAACATAGTTACGAATGATTTGTTTTCATGAAGCGACAAGTAAAAAGAGTCTATTTTCCAAAAAAAAAGCAGGTCGAAGTAATGCAAGTTTAAACGTCATTTAAGCTAATATCGAATGAAATGCCTACCTCGGGAGCTGGTGCACTCATAGTGGTGGTCGTCATCAAAGTTGGCGGCATCGATCCCTCGCGACTGTGTATTATTTGCACCGGAGTTCCAGGCACTGTTAATCAAAGAAAACATTGATTTCACTCTTACCAATGACAAACAATTGATCAAAATTGAAACTAAACGATACAATTGTTCGGATAAAAACTAATTGGTAAAATTCTATTGACTTCATTTTCGATATTATTATTATTATTATTGTTAAAGACGAAAACTTACGCTGCATCTCCTCGAGGTGATGAGTGGCGACGGTCTGGGCAGAAACGGCTTGCGCGGCGACGACCTGAGCGGCGACGCTGACGGCCAATCGCTCGGCGTTTCTCATGTCGTCGACGGTATTGTGGCCCGGTGACGACGACAAGGAGACATTACCGGCGGACGCCGCAGCTTCGTTCGCTGGTGGCCCGGCGACTTTCGATACCATGAACCTCGATATCTTCCGCACCGGTTGATTCGGCTCGCTTCGTTGCTAAACGACGAAAAAGGACAAACGGGTAATTTTTAATCTCGACTCTTTTCGACTACAGCATCCAATCGTACATCGAACTCTAGTATATCAGCGGCAATGCTTACATCGTACGACTGCGAAATCTCCACGCCGTCGACTTGGTTCATCACCGTCATCATGTCGACCATCTGCTGCTGCTGTTGCTGCTGTTGTTGCTGCTGCTGTTGGTGCTGTTGCTGCTGCTGCTGTTGCTGTTGTTGCTGCTGCTGTTGTTGCTGCAATTGCTGCTGCTGCTGTTGTTGCAATTGCTGCTGTTGCTGCTGTTGCAATTGCTGCTGCTGCTGCTGCTGAGGTATCATTTGCGACAGTACCGGATGAACCGTGGCGACCGGCGGCGTAGCCGGTTGCGAGGTCGACGTCACCACCGACGGCCTCTGATGGATTTTCGCGAGTTCGTTCTCGAGTTCCTGGAGACGAGAACCTGGGCGCTGCGCCCGCGACTTGACGCTCTCCTTACTGGGGCTCATCATTTCCGGATAAGCGGCATTCGCTCCCGGCGTCGGGCTGTCCAGCGCACTTTCCGCATACTGAGATAACGAAACATATACATTTTTTTTAATGAGCTCGGATATAACCTTTCTAAACGGAATTTTTACTTTAAGCAAAATAGAATAATAGACGTGTGACTTATATTGGAGAACTTACCACTTGTGCATATGCAACAGGCTCCGTTCCACCGGCGTACGTTTCGACGACGTTCCCGACATTGGTGTCTATGTATCCTGGATGGCCAGGGTATACAGTAGCCTGAGGTGAGAGTGGACCCTGCAAGAGAAACGATTAATTACGTAAGATTTACTTGTAAAATGTCGAAGAAAATCTTCTCACATATCGAACGATTCAATACGAAAATATAATAACACTTAAATACGACGCTTCGTAGTTGATTTAAAGGCGGGCTATTGCACCTTCGTTCGGGAACAATTATCTAAAAACTTTTTCGATTATTTAGTAGGAGTACTGACCGTCGTCTGCAGCGATGAAATCGGCGACACGATTTTCTGCGAGTTCGCGTAAACGACGTCATGGGCAATGATGTGAGCCTGCGACGTTGCTGGAAGGCTGATAGGCGGCGTGCCGACCGTCATGCTTTCCGATGGTTGACTAGTGAGCTGCACCAGCTTCTGGTGCAGATTGGTGACCGTCTGCTGTCCGCCGACGCCACCGCCGAAGTTCCCGATATCCGGCGTCTTGTCCAAGGAACTTTGCTGACTGAGTTTCCGGTGCTGTTCCATGGCAAATTGCTGCTGAATGGCGAACGACGATTCCATGGATTCGACGATCGTGTGCTCCGGTGTAATGTCGTGGCTCGAGGATTCGTTCTCCGACGACAGTATTTGGCAGTCTGAGCTCGTTCGCCTGCGCAATTATGCAAATTTCCACAATTAAATATACATTCGTTCAATCGTTGTCGATTTAATTTTTCAACCTTTCGACCGTCATTCCTGATTGGATTGTCAACGTTGCAAAATATCTCAACATTTTTTAAACATTCAAATATATTGAAAATAATCGTATTTTTGTTATTATATCTTTTTCTTTTTAATTTTAAGGATGGAATAGAAATGTACGATACTGATATGTCCAGATATTCTTCAACGTTGATAACCTGACGGAGGGTACCAAATCAACATCATCTTCAACGACACTCACCTGCTAACAGTTCCAAGTTCCGCAGTACCGTCAACTTCGTATCTCGCGACATTCTTATCGGTAAGCTTCAACTGCAGTAGTTGCTGCTGTTCGTGTATCATTCCGCCGTCTACGTATTGAGGTTCTTGCTGTTGCTGTTGCTGAGGTTGGTGCTGCTGCTGCTGCTGGTATTGCATCGGCATCACGTGTTGAACCGTCGTTTGACTCTGCATCAGGTGCATGTGTTGCATCGGTTGCATCTGAATAATGTTCTGACCAATGGGAGTCCCGTACGGCGTGGCGATCCATTGACCAGGCATCATCTGCGCCGGCAATCCGTGCTGCTGACCTTGAAGTTGTCCCTGAATCTGAACGGCTTCCATTGGCATCTGTTGCACGAAAGCTTGATTCATTGGCGGCTGTTGCTGCTGCTGCTGCGGTTGTTGCGGTTGCTGCTGATGCTGTTGTTGCGGCTGTTGTTGTTGTTGCGGCTGTTGTTGCTGTTGCGGCTGTTGCTGCTGCTGTTGCGGTTGTTGATGCTGCTGCTGTTGCGGTTGTTGTTGCTGCTGCTGGCTCGGAATGTTCAAAGGAAGGATTTGCTGGCCTTGCACGATCTGCTGCAGCGGCTGCTGATACTGCGTCGTGTTCTGCAGACATGCTTCCGGCTGGATCGGTTGGAAATATTGTTCGGAATGAAGGACCGGCTTGTATTCGACGCTTGTCGGAGGATTTTGTGTCCCAGTCGTCACGACAGCTTCGTGGCTCGACGCGTGGGGCGTCGTCGATTTCGACTTTGGATTCGACAGTATGTTCGCCAAATTCTGCGCCAGGTCCGGCAGCGTCGACGAAACTTCTTTAGCTTTCACTTTCGGGGTGGTTTCCACCGACGTCGCCTGAACCACGACCTGTCCGGACATTTGCTGATCCTGAGAATCGACCGAGACGTTCGAGGTCGTCGAAATGTTCGAAACCCTTCGATTTCGCTCGTCGGACTGCACATGCTGCACCTGCTGTACCTGCTGTACCTGCTGCACCTGCTGCACTTGCTGGGCGGTCAAACCGACGAAATGTTGCTGCGGCGGTTGACTCGTTCGAATTTCTTGAACGGAACTCTGCTCGACTTGGAACTCGACCTGAGCAGTTTCGTCGCTTCGCGGAGCTTCGGCTTGATCTTTGCTCGTTACCTCTTCCTGCCTTTCCTCTTCGGTGCCGCTTTTCTGTTCAATCACCGGACTCACCAAGAAGCGAGAGATTTTCCGACTCGGCGGCCTCGACTGTTTCCCGTCTGCGTCAATTTCCGCGTCTCTACCATCATCCTTGGCGGGATTATCGTCTTTCGATTCAGCCGACTTGATCAGCTCTGAAGAGGTCGTCTGCGAGGCCACCGACAACGGCTCGTCCTCTTGTTCACGGGCGTGAACTTCAACGATCGTTTCCGTCGACGCGATGGACATCGTGCTCTCGAGACTCTCGGACACGCTGTCGACGGGCATCGTTGGCGTCAAGGTGTCCGTGTTCTGGGTCGAAGTCGACGAGCGCCTCGAAGCTTCCGCTGATTCGCTGCTGAACACGTGGCTATCGGCCTGTGGAATGCTGTGCTGACGCTCGAAGCCTACGTTCGAGATCTGCGAGAGGATCTGGTCGATGGGCAATAGCTTCGTCGGTGTCGAAGCGTTGGACGTTTCGTCTCTCTAAAAACGACGACACATTCGTTAGTACAACGTCAACAGCGATTACCTGGGCAGGGTGGGTGAAAACCTTGCTTTTGGCATTTGTCCCGCTTCGGATGAAACGGTGAGCAGCGCACACGGCGACTGTGTGGGTGTGTGTGCGTGCGTGTGCGTGTGTGTGTATGTGTGGATTGTGTGCAAATCAAAACAAAAAATGATAACAGCTACATGAACGAAACTCTGCAGAAATGATGGAGGGAGGGGAGGGATTTTTTTTATTCAATCGACAATAAAAAAAAAGTTGCTTTCATGAAAACGGAACTGAATGCAACCAATCAGAATTGTTTTCAGAAAATTCAAAAGATTTGACCGTTTGCAATAAACAATAAAGTACGAATAGGCGATTTCCATGAAGCGAACCAAGTGTGCCTTTTCATGAAAGCGAACGAAGTTTCGGTTTTCATGAAACGACGCCACTAATGATTAGTTTTCATGAAGCGGTATTTCATAATGCTTAACATTTGCAGGTCTTTTCAAGCGCATATGAGTAAAATTGAAATGGAAAATTGTGTCGACAAAAAAAGTGGCCTCCGCTTGGAATGAAATGTCCCATACACAAGAAAGCAATGACTGATGGATTATTGTCGGCTTTAAAAAAAAAGAAACAAAATCATAATGACGGAAAACAAAGGAATGATAGCGTGACTTCGGGAGAGGGTAAAATGTAGATGTAAAAATTGAAAAATCCCGGGGGAAAAAAACACTCCCGAAAAAATAGCTCGGGCATCTCCGCAGAGTTTCGACGATGGACAAAACATCGACCCCCTCGCCGAACGAACGAAGCGGATGTTTTGAACGTTGAAGCAACTCTCACTGACAAACATTTTTTTCTTTTTCCATTTTGTAATTTTTTTGTTTAATTTTTGTAAACAGCAAAAAAACCATAAAATGAAGAAAACAAACGAAAATTACCCCGAAGGCTCGATCCGCAACGCCGAGGATTCCGAGTCTATGTCGGAACCGGGAAGAAGCTTCAGCAGCGGAAGTAACAAAAAAAAAAAGGCGGACGGAAAATGAAGAATAACGAAACGAAGAGAAAGAGAGTTAAAAACGGAAAACAACAAAAAATAAAATGAACAAAAAAAAAAACGAAAAAAAAAACTGCAAATACAGAAAGACAGGAGGAGCAAGTGGACTCACCGAGCGGTGCCTACGATGAACTTTGTACGACGAGCGGTGGCTGCTTTGGCGAGTTAGCGAGCCATGTCTCACCTGCTGCGTCCAAAATCACACACGACAAATGTATCACACACACGCTCGTAACTCACGATTTTGCAAAAATGAATTCTGTTTCCGCCTTTCGTTTCTTAAGGGTTTCTTATGCCTCGTATTATTCTTGTTAAATATTTCTTCGAGACAAATTTATCGCTCGAAGTGTATTTTTTCATGAATCTTTAACGTTTTACCGATCAATGAAATTCAAAAAAAAAATCTTTTTTTTTTCCAATATGAAAGATTTATTTATACGAGGCTCTATTGAATTCATAGAAATGTGATGTATAATCCTTCTCCAGGTCGAAGGTACTAGGCAATCTAACGGAGAAAGTGTTCTGGGGTTCAGATTTACGAAATTCAAATTGTCGGACGCAATAAATTGACAAAAGCGTGTGAAAAAAAGAATGTCAATTTACGATTGTGTGTCCGACATTTTTGAATTTCACAAATCTGACCGCGGATTCGGACTGGAGAAGGGTTAACGAAATGTCTAATAAAAATATAAGAAAAAAAAACTGATTTTTGAAATGAAAATTAAAGGCTGTTTTCGTCAACTCCATTATTCGCACGATCGAGCTACGTTTCTAATAACGTTTACGTCCTACTTAAAACTATAATCAGTCGCTGCGGAAAAATGATTAAACAATTTGCAATAATCCTTGGCGCTAAAAATGAATCAAGTAACCCAGGAGTCGTCTTAATCCGTTAACGCCCAAAACTTGGTACTACAGTTGACATTTTTCATGCGATTAATTTTTAATCGCGCTTTCGGATCGACCGGCAAAACAACTTGTATCAAAAGATTGTCACAAGCGCGATTACGAAATCAAAATGGCGTCATCTTTGCGATAATTTTGATATATAAAAAAAAAAATAAAACAAAACAAAAACAAATACAGAAAAGTATATGAAATTAAAAAAAAAACTATATATTCAAAATGTTAAAATTTCAGTGAGGATGGCGCCATTTTGAAATCGCCATTGTGAATTTTTAATCGCCTCAATAACGTTTTAGTACAAGTCGTCAACATGTAACGATGGTTTGAGCGTTAGCGGGCTAACGAAGGGGTGGGCGGTTGTCTAAAGTGGTACCATTAGCGACATAACCTAGAAAGTAAAAAGTATAACATCGTTTTTTTTTTTTCAATATTTTGGTTCTAGTACCGTGATTCTACACCCTACGTCATCTCTGAAAAAAGTGCCATTGAAATTGATTGGAAATTGAACGAGAAATCTCGGAAATAAAACAAAATAACCTTGAAATTTAATTTTTCTTCATTTACGAAAATTCTTGTTGAATTTCCCATCGACGCGATTAACGGTAAACGGTAAAAAAAAAAAAAAAAATCGTAAACTTTCTTTCTCAAGGTCACAGAACTCGCGAACCAAAGAAGATAGAGACGTGAGGTTTTCACTATTTCACTGCTAAATGTTTATATATAGAATATTTAGGGGAAAACATGAAAAAAACTCTTGATTCATTTTATCCCTCACATTATGCGCGCGCCTTAACCAACCCAGAATATGAATGCTAAACAATGTAAATAAGTTGCTCGTATAAAAGACTCACCTTGGTTGCATCGAGACTGTGGTCGCGATCTCTTGGTCTCCGACTGGTCACCGGACTTCCGCCGGCCGATTGATCTGGAGGTCCGTGGGCGACCAATGGCAAACTGTGCGCCGGATCCAATCGCAATTGCTGCACGATGTCCTCGATCAGCTCGACGAATGTTTCGCATTGCGATTGTGGTAACAAATTCTCAGCAACCTTTAAGAAATACAAACAAACACGCATATATATACACGCATACATACATACATACATATTTCTCTTTCGACTAAAATAAACCGTCAAATTGTCACGCACGTTAATGCGTGTCGTAATAGAGTGTCTTTTTTTAACGCCGGCAAATATAATCGAAAAAAAAAAATTATTACGAGCGCTATACTCGCGATAGGTGAAAGACAGGATTTATCAATTACCAGGTTATTCGCAATGTCAGTCGGAACCATGTCGTCGCGATCGAATTTGAAGGTGACCGTTTTCTGTTTACTCGTATCGAGTTGGCACTCGACGGACAGCGGCTGACCTACGATGTTCGTCACTGAGAGAACCGTTAATTTGATACCAGGCTTCTTGCGCCGTGTGCCTGATCTTTTCACGCGTGTTTTCTCGGTAGCTGAGACACTTTCGGAAGCTTCGGAATGCCCACTGTAACGTAATAAATAAATATTTATATTATTTTACTACACCTTATATAATCGTTTTTACATTTTTTTAATATTATTTTTTCTTTTTTTTTTTGTAAACTTAAAAAGCAACGACTCACCTTTCATTTGCAGCAATAGCAGCGGAGTTCTCAATTTGCGACACAACAGATAAATTTTCCGTTATCTGCTGATGTATCAACTCCATCGTTTCTTGTTTTACCACAGTATTTCTGTCTATCGTGACTTCAGACGACATTTGATAGATCTGTTGCTGCAGCAGCTGCTGGTGTTGTTGCGACATTTGTTGCGTCAGCTGTTGCTGTTGCGGCAGTAGTTGTTGCGACAACTGTTGCTGTTGTTGCGGCAGCTGCTGTTGTGGTGGTAACTGCTGCTGCGACAACTGTTGCTGCTGTGGCGGTAACTGCTGTTGCGGCAACTGTTGCTGCTGCTGTGGCGGCAACTGCTGCAATTGTGGCGGTAGCTGCTGCTGCGACAACTGTTGCTGTTGTGACGGTAACTGCTGCTGCTGCTGCGACAACTGTTGCTGTTGTGGCGGTAACTGCTGCTGCTGCTGCGACAACTGTTGCTGTTGTGGCGGTAGCTGCTGCTGCTGCTGCGACAACTGTTGTGGCGGTAACTGTTGTTGTTGTTGCGACAACTGTTGTGGCGGTAACTGTTGCTGTTGTTGAGACAACTGTTGTGGCGGTAACTGTTGTTGTTGAGACAACTGTTGTGGCGGTAACTGTTGCTGTTGTTGCGACAACTGTTGTGGCGGTAACTGTTGCGACAGTTGCTGTGGCGGTAACTGTTGTTGTTGTTGCGACAGTTGCTGCTGTTGTGGTGGTAACTGCTGCTGCTGTTGCGACAGTTGCTGCTGTTGTGGCGGTAACTGCTGTTGCGGCAACTGTTGCTGTTGTTGCGTCAACTGTTGATGTTGGGGTACCTGCTGCTGCTGTTGCGGTAACTGTTGCTGCTGTTGTTGTTGCGGTACCTGCTGCTGCGGTGGCTGTTGTTGCATCGTCTGTTGCTGCTGCGGCGGCTGTTGCTGTTGTGGTGGCTGTTGCTGCGGCTGTTGTTGCATTTGCTGAATCTGCGCCTGCTGCGGCGGCAGCTGTTGCTGAGGCTGTTGCGCAGCGATACTCGTATTTTGCGCAATGGAGACGCCAGCCTGCATGACGTTCGTGCTTTGCGTATACTGCATTTGCATCAGTAAATTTTGCTGCGTCTGTTGGGCGCCGTTCACCATCAGTGCGGGTGCGCTCTGAATGTTCGGCACTTGCGACGTCGGTTGCTGGACATTCTGCACGTGGCCGACTGACGTTGCGTTGTTTTGCGCGTTTCCAACTTGAACCTAGTTTTTCCGAAAATGAATTGCGTTACGAATACTTTCGAGTCACGATTCCGCCGCGCGTCGTTTACGGTGTTTGTGCAAGCGGAGAAATCTGAAAATTCGTACCTGCATCGGTTGGATGTATCCCAAAGATGTCCCAGTCACGCTGTTGTTGCCACCTTGGTACATCGGCTGTCCAGATTGGGTCGGCATCATGTCGACCGCTGAATTGGTCGAATAGCCGTGGAAAATCGGCTGCGAGACGCTCTGTTGGTAAATTTGGGCCGTGGAATAGGCCGGCATCGTTCCGCCCGTTTGCTGGTAGTACTGCTGTTGGCCCTGAACCGGCGGTGTACCGACCACCGGCAGCTGTTGCACGTGCTGCACTTGGGGCTGCGCGTATTGGTGCAACGGTACCTGCATCTGCGTCATGTTCATCTGGTTGAGCTGGATGTATTGCTGAGGGTGATAACAATGCAATGTGCTCTTTATTGGTAAAGATTAGCTACGACTGGTAAAATAAGACGGTAGAGTAGATGACAGTAGAAGCAGATATTTACCTGAGGGAATGTCGGCTGAGACGGTACAGTCTGAGGCGTCGAGCACTGAGACGAACCACCGCTAATACCCTGCGTGATCTGCTGCTGCACGTATTGAACCTGCTGCTGCTGGTATTGCTGCGGTTGCGCCTGCGGCGGCTGTTGCTGCTGCTGTTGCTGCACGGACTGTTGGAGCTGCTGTTGGTTAGGCTGCGCAATTTGCTGGAGCTGCTGTTGGTTCGGCTGCGCGATCTGCTGGAGCTGCTGTTGGTTAGGCTGCGGAATTTGCTGCAGCTGCTGCTGGTTGTTTTGCGCGATTTGCTGGAGCTGTTGCTGACTGTTTTGAGCCATCTGCTGGAGCTGCTGCTGGCTGTTTTGCGCCATTTGCTGCAGCTGTTGGCTGCTTTGCGCCAACTGCTGAAGCTGCTGCTGCTGCTGATTGTTCTGCGCCAACTGCTGAAGCTGCTGCTGCTGCTGATTGTTTTGCGCCAATTGCTGGAGCTGCTGCTGCTGATTGTTCTGAGCCATCTGCTGGAGTTGCTGTGCTTGCTGGGGCTGAACAACCGACGTTTGCTGCTGTATCATCGGTTGTTGCTGCACCAGCTGCACTTGCTGTGGCTGTATGCCGTGCTGCAGCTGCTGCATTTGCACCTGGCCCTGCATCTGCACTGGGTTTTGCATCTGCACCTGACCCTGCAGCTGAACTTGACTTTGCATCTGCAGCTTCATGTTGGTTTGCACTTGCTGCACAGACTGTACTTGCTGAACTTGTTGGACGGGTTGCACTTGCTGAATCTGCTGATGCCCTTGTTGCACTTGCTGGACTTGCTGCACTTGTTGTACAGTCTGAACTTGTTGCACTTGCTGCACCTGCTGGACTTGTTGGACTTGTTGAACAGTCTGAACTTGTTGGACAGTTTGAACTTGCTGTACCTGTTATTATTAAGACGCAAATAAATCAATCAACGCTTCGATGCGGGGGCTCGAAAACGACAGTCATGCGCACTTTAAACGATTAAACGAAATCCTCACCTGTTGCTGCATCTGCATTTGCTGAAGCAACAGTTGATTTTGCATCATCGTCTCGGCCGCAGAGGTGGACTCTGCCTCTTGGCGCTCCTTAGCCTCTTGGCGCTCCTTCGCTTCCTGCCGCTCTTTCGCTTCTTGCCGTTCCTTCTCCTCCTTAACCTTCCTCTCCTCCCGCTCCCGGAGCAAAGCGGCGATCTGCGACTTGAGCATTTTCGCCACCGCTTTCGAGTCGTCCTCGAGGATCAAGCTCGACTTGGCCATCTCCAAAGCGACTTCTTCCGCATTGTCGCCCTGGATGTCGAAGTCGAACTGAATCGCTTCGTTCTCCTTGTGTTTGTTGGTGCGCTTCTTTGGATCGATGACGCGCAACCGGAACTCGACGCGCGAGAGATCGGCGTCGGCGACGGCGTTGTCGCGCGACACCAACTCCAGCTTCAGGCCAATGTCGTCGGCGAAGAACTCGTGATTCAGCAGATCCTTCACCAGAGGTCGCTCTTCCTTCTTCAGTTGAATGCACATTCCGATTATTTCACGGACTTCTGGATTTTCCACCTTGTCGTAGCTCTGCGGCTTTACACCCTACAGACACGTAAACATAATCTCGTTATTAATGACTGTTTAATTATTTGCTATACATTTATTACGGTTTATTAGAAATTATTCGAAATGTTCGGCAAAAATGTTGCATTTTGTAAGATCTTTCCAAACCTGAAATTCGGCCTGCACTGAAATAAAAATAAACGTCCCTTATATGTATAGGAGGTATGTATACTCCTATCAACCAAACTTATGCCTAAAATGGAAATATTATTTGTACACTAGAATCGGATTACCCAAGTCGTTACAACATTTACAGGTGACCGATATATCAATTAACCGAATGTGCATTTTAGCAATACATCGGTGTGACTGCAAATTTATAGGAAAAATTGTTTACGGGAGTTCTCTCGATAATAGAATTAACAAATAGTTTTTCATCAAATTTTATACGCTTCTATCAAATACAGTACGTACGTATAAATAAATTTTTAAAAAGTATTGTGCATTAAGAATTTATTTCATTACCATCATAATTTCAGTTCATCGAGTGACTTTCTAGTGCACGATTACGTTATTTGGTACCGAGTGAATCACACATTAATCCGCATTAAATGTTCATGACCGATGGTATCATTCGTATCTCATAAGTTTTGTTCGAAGGAAACGTATTCGATGGAAATGTCATTACGTATAAAATATTTTGTTTCGTCTAGTGATTGTGTGCAATTCAAGATCCATTACCGATACCAACATTTAGATTTAATAAGTTCAATTCCATCGAAGTAATCAGTATTCAATAAAAACTTTCGAATGAAACATGTGTTTAAAATAATGTCAATATATGTTAAATATTGTAAATAATATAATCTTGTTCGTTTTGCTGTATAATTGTTTTGTGACGACGCTGAAGTTAGCAGTTTCTAAAAATAATAATAAAAATAATATTAAATAGTAAACATTCTCTCCCAATGTTACGGTATGCAAATAACAATTAAAAATTCATCGATTATTACCAAAACGCACAAAAATAGACTTTTTATATCAATAACGTAAAAAACATTATACCTTCAACGGGCAAAACTGTATCATTTTCAAATTTGCACAAAATTCGTATAATCTTATTAGCAATGGATTGAAACGACATCCAAGGCGTCCCGAAAGTAGCAACGAGTCGAAAACTTTGATTTTATAGCATTTATAAAGTCAAAATCGTTACAACCTCTTAATGCAAAATCGTATCATTTCTAAAATTCCACAAAATTTGTATAATCTTATTAGAAATTGATTAGGCTGCAGGGATGAGCCAGACCACCATCCAATAATAATAGAGCTGAATAAGGAATTCAAAAGGAAGGAGGAAGAAAGGGAAAGGGAGACGGAGTTGGTGCAGGACTGATCAGAGGAAGGGGCAGAAAGTTTTAGAAGAAATGTGGAGGAGGCAGTGTGGGAAAAAATGGATATAGAAGGAGGGTGGATGGAACTAGAGGAAGTGATGAAAAGAGCAGTTAAAATGAAGAGGAAAGGGAAAGGAAAAGAGATTGGATGGTTACCATGCTGGAATAGAGAATGTAGGAAGAAAAAGGAAGAGGTAAACAGAATAGGCAGAAAATATAAGAGGAGAAAGGTAGGGTACGAGGAATTTCTAAGAAAGAGAAGGGAGTATGGAGACCGTTGTGCAAAGAAAGAAGCAGAACATAGGACGTTGGAGGAGAAAGAGATAGAGAAGATAGCAACGGAAGCGCAGGCATGGGAATTCATTAACAAAGGAAGGAAGAAAAGGGAGGGAGCAAGCAAAGAAATTAAAATGGAGGCGTGGGTGGAGTATTTTTTGAAGATGCTAGAGGGGGTCAAAGAGGAAAGTAAAGAAGAAAGAGAAAAGAAGGAGACAGCTGGAAAACATGGAGAAAGAATAAGTCGAGAGGAAATAGATAGAGAGATAAAAACATTTAAAAAATGGATGGTGGGAGGAGAGAAATAGAGATATTTTAACATTTTTCAAAATATGGTCCCATTCCGAAATTCCAAAAGTAGTCCAAAAACTTTTGAAAAAATGCATACGTGTTTCTTGGGTAGTTTTAAGCACTTTTAATTCAATAAATTTTTTTCATAGAGTTGATAGTTTTGGAGTAAAAAATTCATGAACATTTTTATGACTCCACGGCACACAACCGCCATTTTGGAAAAATCAGAGCAAATAAAGAAATCTGCTATTCATGATTTTAGAAGGTTTAAACATCATTCCTGGTTTTATTATGATTAAATAAATACGGAATCCAATAAAAAATCGACTTATAAAAAAATCACGTTGAAAAATCACATTTTTTGTTTTAAATTGCAAAATTAACACTGTTATTGAAGTTTTTTTTTTGAAAAACCAATATCACATTCTGAAAGAGCACCCTCAAAAACCCCCGGTATAGGATTTTGAAGAAAAAAAAAAAAATCATTTTCGAAAGGTATGGTATCTTTGAAAATGCATGCACAAAATCGTCGTTTTGCGCATTAATGGGTTAAGAAGTTGTAACGATTTTGACGTTATAAATGCTATAAAATCAAAGTTTTCAACTGGTTGCTGCTTTCGGGGCGCCTTGGATTTCACTTCAGTCCATTTCTAATAAGATTATACAAATTTTGTGCAAAATTTTTTTTTTTTTTTATTATTTATATACGGGCAGTCATGCCCTTTAACAAGTGCTGTAAATATTGCAACTCGCACCTTATCCGTGAAATTGGACCTTTAGTTATAGAAGATTATAACCTCAAATTTTTGTTTTATTTGAATGTATATATGCAATTACATTTTGTGTTTGACAGGTTAACCTCAAATCTTTGTTTGACTGAACTGATATATATTTGAATATGTCAGGTTAACCTCAAATCAAATTAAAGCTTTGTTTAATTTGACATTAACACAAAATGTAATTGTAATTTTTTATTCCTATCATTATGATCCTAAATCCTATAGCATTATTTACTCTTTTCACTTAATTCGTTTAAAAATTACATTTATAGGAATCATTCACACACTAAACAATTTTATGCCGATATAAACATATATATAATTAAATAATAAAAATAAATGTCTAATAATATTGCAAATGGCTTTATTTAAAACGATTTTACGCAGCAAAATGAACGTTATTATACAATTTACAATATTTAATGTATATTATTTAAACATAAATATTTCAGCTGTACTGATATTTTCATCAATACAGTTCCTACGAACAAATCTTATTATGTGTGAGTGGTAGCATCGGTCCTGAATTTTTTTGCAATCCTGAATTAATTGCAATATAATGTCATGAAATTTTAATTGCATATTATTAATAGATGAAACAAGATATTTTATCCGAAATGAAATTTAATCGAATACAGTTCCTTCGTATAAACCTTGTATGAAAGATGGTCATGAATCTCTAATTGCATATACCAATGTTACTTTTAACTCAACTATTTTATTTGTAATGTTATTTGTAAAACATTTTCATCGAATGCAATTCCTTCGAACAAAACTTAATAGGTCTGAATAGTTATATCAGTCGTAAACAATTAATGTATATTAATATTATAGTTTTAACTCACATATTTTATTCAGAATGACATTTTCATCAAATACAGTTTCTACATGAACAAAATTAATAACAAAACTAAAAAATATTTGAGTTAAAACTACCATTGGTATGCAATTAAATATTCATAACTGCAGTGCTACTTTTCATACCTAATAAGATGTATACGAAGGAACTGTATTTGATTAAATTTCGTATATAAAAAATCTTGTTTCATTTATAATACCACTCGCATGCAATAAGATTTGTTCCTAGTTACTGTATTGATGAAAATATCATCAATATATTTAAATAATATACATTAAATATTGTAAATTGTATAATAACTTTCATTTTGCTGCGTAAAATCATTTTAAATAATGCCATTTGCAATATTATTAGAAATTAATTTTTATTATTTAATTATATATATATGTTTATATCGGCATAAAATTGTTTTGTGTGTGAATGATTCCTATAAATGTAGTTTTTAAACGAATTGAGTGAAAAGTAGAAATAATGGATTTAGGATCATAATGATAGGAATAAAAAATTACAATTACATTTTGTGTTTGACAGGTTAACCTCTAATTAAACAAAGCTTTAATTTGATTTGACGTTAACCTGACATATTCAAATATATATCAGTTCAGTCAGACAAAGATTTGAGGTTAACCTGTCAAACGCAAAATGTAATTGCATATATATCATATATGTTAGAAACGTATTTCATGAGGACTTTCTTTTTGTCAGGTGGCTGTTACGAGGATTTTTGGCTCTTACGAGGGAAATGATAGGGAAATAAAAAACATGCAAATTTATGTAAATGTCCTCGTAAACTACTCTTCTAACATATATATATATATACATTCAAATAAAGCAAAGATTTGAGGTTATAATCTTCTATAACTGCAACAAAATAAGAGAATGTATGGACATTTACACTAAACAATTGCACACTGAAAAAAATACCGACAGACAGAAAGTTCCGGCTGTTTTGACGTCATATATCAGCAAATACATTTTCACAATTGTACAGCCAAAACATATGTCTGTCCAGAGAGAACGTCTGGCGGTTCATAAGCAATTGCGGCGTCAAGAGACCATTTTCCCCAAGCATGACGCTGAAACCCCTAAGATCTTAAATCCCTCGAGTAACATTTTAATTTCTGACGTTTTGAGCTAAGGGCAATTCGCCCTGTTAACGTTTCTAATGCGAAGGAATTCGGTCGTATACGTCCACAATTCCTCCCAGATCTAGGCACACTTTAACGTCGTTAACAGTGCGAACGGTGAAAGGTCTTTTTACGACCCATCCTGTGACCTATGCCGGCACCTTGCCGCATAATAACAGACAAGAGCGGAGCATGAAACGACCCGACAATAATCCTATTAGCCGTACGAACGAGGCAAACGGGTGAATGGGTTGTGGGCATGAATGGTGATATTAATGGATATCTGGGAAAAAGCGAATCAATGAAAGATAAATAATTACTCACCGAAACGACGCGCTTGTAAATCTGGGCCGGTCCGGTGCATTCGGCGTACGGGTACTCGCTGGTCGCCATCTCCAGCATGCACATGCCGAAGGCGTAGACGTCGACGGACTCGTCGTAATGCTCCTCGTACATTTCCGGTGCCATGAATTCCGGGGTGCCGATGACGCTCTTCGCGAAGCTCCGATTCTTGAGCGTCGCCAGTCCCAGGTCGCCGATCTTCACGCTACCCGTCGTCCCGGTGATGAAGATGTTGTCGCACTTCAGGTCGCGATGGATGATCGGCGGCGAGCGCGAGTGAAGGAAGCTCAAACCTTTCAGGATCTGCCGGCACCAGGACTTGAGGACCTTCGGATTGATCTTCTTGAAACGTCTCAAGTACCTAACGGGCGACGAACGTCGATTATCTTCCACGATTAATGGTCGTGCGAATGAAGCACTTTGAATAATGTTTGCTATTAACTTTAAATCTTACGTTTTCAGCGTGCCCGACGTCATCAGTTCCGTCACGAGGACGATGTATTTCCTGCGGGTCAGCGTGACCTCCCAGTAATCGAAGAAGCGCACGATATTTGGATGCTGCAGTCCCTTCAGCATCTCCGCTTCTTCGCGAAATCTCAGTCTTTCACTTTTACTGAGCTTTTTCTCCTGTTGACAAAACGCGAGATGGACCAAGATGGACCAGAATTAGCCAAATGTGTATATTTTGTGTTTTTGCACTATACGTTAATTACATACATTTTTTCTTCTTTTTTTTTTATTTTTTTATAAATCTTCAAAAATCATGTCGTTAGAATTTCTATGGTCGGAATTTTCAGGACACATTCTACCACATACTCTATAAATCTCTAACAGGTAATATTTTTCGCAATGAATAAAACAAAAGTACTTATTTTTTCAAATCTCGGTAGCCTACGACCGACGTAAATCTACATTCCTCGAATATTAACCGTCAAAGTATCAGGAGGCCTTACTTTGCCCGTCCTTTGTCAAAAAAAAGATTATCCTTTTGCATATAATTTTTCCCCCCACAATTTTCAATTTACCCTTTAACTTTAAAATTTCGGCATAATTTCTTGTTTAACAAAAATTCTTTTCGAACAGAAACCTCCATTTTGAAAAATACTAAAAAAAAAAAACTTTCTTTTTTAAATGCAATTCTCGTGTATGAAACCGGTTTCTGATAAGTTTATAACCTATTCGAAGCGTGATCCCCGTAATTACGCTTAAAAAAATATTTTTTCGAAATTGTGGAATTTCTTACGCTTGTAATAAATGTTACGTAATTGTTACATAATTGTCAAAATTCTAAACAAATTTCTTCCGAAAATTAAAAATCATTTAATTTCTGTTTTTCTCTCTTTGTTTTGAATCGTGAAATATTTTGGTAAATCTGTCAAAATCCAATATGGCGGCCAAAACAACACCGCTGGCGTCCGCCATCTTGGATGCGGAATTTTTTAAGTTCGCAAAATCGAAGGTCATTTCTTTTGTTTACATCGGCCGCTTAAAAGGGCTGTAGGAGTAAAAGGGTCCTACGACGGTGCGGGGAGGAGGGGTTGTATAAATACTGCGGCCCGAAAACCTGACCTATCCCTCCTCACGAATTCAGTTCATTACCGCGGCGCGCCAGCGGCAATACGATCTTAGGAGCAATGTGACCTGCACGGGGGAGACCGGCCCGTAAACAAACACATGTCATAAATCACTCGAGACTGTTTTGAGTCATCGGCATATTTTAACGCGTGCATGCTTCGATCGATTTCAATGCGAATCAGCCCTAATTGCGCTGCTAATCGCGTTGTAACATTTATGGACGTTATACTTTCTTTTTTGTTTTTTTTTTTTATTCCACAATTTCGAAAAATTCTGCTTATCGTAAATTGAAAATGCCCGGCTATTTCGTTTCCCCATACTTTGACAGCCGAATAAAGTTTTTCTATTTGTAATTAATATTTAATGTCTTTTCTCGTATCGTTCATTTACGTAAATGAAATATATATATAATTAAACTTTCCTTAATGTTAATAGCCGTTTGATGATAACGACTATCAAATTAACGTTTGATTTTCACTAATTTCAGTTTCTTCATACCCGTAAAATTTGTTTGTTTCAATTTTTTATGCATTTATAAATAAGACTTTCGTTTAGATGTAAAACTATTGCGAATAAATATTTATACATATACGCATTTTTGTATATAAACACACACTTATTCCTGCATTTTTCAAGACACATTATTCAAAAC
The DNA here is from genome assembly GCA_030522945.1 of Trichopria nigra. Classification (NCBI taxonomy): domain Eukaryota; kingdom Metazoa; phylum Arthropoda; class Insecta; order Hymenoptera; family Diapriidae; genus Trichopria; species Trichopria nigra. The sequence goes on along the minus strand of JAPYZR010000538.1, from coordinate 4,024 downwards.
ACTCGATCCGTTGCAGCGTACTTCGCGAAACACATCGCTCAAATGCAAAATAGACGCCTTCAAACACTTTTCTTTCTTTCTTTTTTTTTTCCAGAACGCATGTCACTTATTTATAAACATTTGACCACTGAGACTCACCTGAAGCTCGCACCAGGCAACGGCGACGCCGGTCTGCGTGTCCAGACCACGATAAACGGTCTTGAAGCTACCGCGGCCGATCTCCTCCTCAAACTTGAGGAATCTCCCTTCCGGAGAACTGCCCACAGCCTTCTCCTCGTCGTCGTCGTCCGGATCGGCAACGACCGACGGTATCTTCGATTGCAGCATTAAGTTCCGCATGTCGTCGCTTTCCAACAGCTTCTGTTTCTCCTCGGTCTTCGAGCCCTCGTCGAGCAGCGGCCCGGCGAACGGCTCCGTCATTTCGCCCTTGCGTTCGTGCACTGCCGATTCCTGAGCGACGTTGATCGTTGGAACGTCTTCTTCGGCAATGTCCGTGGCTTCTGGGGGCGGCACCTTGCCTAGCTTGCTCAGGGACTCGTGTAACGCTTGGGCTGCCACGATGTCACTGATGCTCGTCCCGTGGTCGTCCTCGTCGAAAATCGTCACCCCACCATCGTCCACCACCAAATCCTTACTTTCGGGTATGTCGATCGACTCGCCGAGTACGCTCGAAGTTGTGAATCGGATCATTTTGACTTCGTCTGCTTCCTTCGTTCGGCCCTTTGCTATACTGTCGGCTGTCCCGTCCGCTTCTTCCTTGAAGTTCACTAACGCGTAGACAGACGGCTTTCTTTTGCTCGTGCACGGTTGCTGATGACCGGCAGCGTCGTTATCAACATTGGATTTAGGCAGGGGCGCCACTGACTCGAGGCTCTCCGCGGCCTCTTGCGGCTCCGACGACGTTCCGGCTCCGTCGCCGTCCTCGCTCGTCGACAGCATCACCTTGCCCGCAGTCTTTTCCTCTGTGCTTATTTTTCTAACATTGCCTTTCGCCGGGGGCGTACTAGGCATGGAACTGGTGCCTGAAAATTGCCGCGAAAAAATTAAACAACGTTAGTCGTCGTCGTCGTCGTCGAATGGATTTGTTGACTTTAAAACCAATCGATCGACGTTATTCCAAGATCTCACTCTTACATTATTGTAATGTTAATCGACGATTTCGGCCATATTTTCTAAATTTATCTTTCAACATTAACTATCGACCCGAACGTAATGACACCGCGTTAACAACTGAACAGCTGGCTATTGCTACATCAAGGGATTTTGCACGAATCGAGGAATCGTTATTAACCGATTATCGTAATGAGCGATGAGCAAGTTTGATAACGTTCCTGAAAATATCCTTGATTTTACTTAAAAAAAGAAAAAAAAAAAAAAAAAAACGTTGATTTTACATTGAAATTTATCGATTTTACGATGAAAATCGTGCAAAGCAGAAAAAGATCGCACTCGAGAGTGCAGTCGAGTCTTGACGCTAAAAGTGGTTGGAATCCGCCCCTTTTACGCTTCGTAATATTTCTCGAATTCAATTAAAATTTCAACGATTAGCGTAGATACGTTAACGTCTCATTTACTTCTTAGATTTGGGAAAGGTGATATCAGGCGTAAGCAATTAGACGTACACGTATACGTAAATACATACATGCATATAGTCGCGGTAACTAAAAGTCGATTACAATGTATTCAATACTACTACTCATTACTACGTTACTATATTCATTACAATGTATTCAGCATTTAATGCATTTCGGTACACTTTGATGCATTCGAATTCTATAATTACATCTCAATTTTATGGATCTATTATGAAAGTTTTCGTTTTACAACTGTTGTAGTTTTATAATATAATATTGAAATTAAATTCAGTCCTTTTACTAAATAAATAAATAAATTAGTTAATTGACGTTTCGGTCATATTGTGTTGGACCCTCTTCAGAAATAAACTCTATACGATGAAAACAAGCAGAAACATAGTAAAATGAAAGTTTCTTGACCGATTAAATATTCAAGTTCAAAAATAAGTAAAAAAACTGTCACTATACAATAAGGTTCAAAGAACCACAACAAAAAGATATATAAACAGTAATTTTCGGCCTGGATCTAGGCCTTCAGAAAAATGTAATAAAATATACAATATATAATAATATGTAATTTAAAATCTATCTAAATGAACGGTCGCAGCACAGCTCATGTAGCTGATTGACTACTCTACTTTTCTCATAGGAGACGTTTAAGTAGTCCTTCCATCTACATATGTGTATATGCGAAGGTTCGTACTAATCGAATATTAGCCAGAACGAAAGCAACGTTGAAATTAATTGTCTTTGATCAAGGTATTGTAAATCTCGGGCAATGTTGATTTCTCAAACCTTATATTTACCGCATTTTTACACTTCTTGATAATGAAATTTTTAATTTCTTTTCTTTTAAAGTTATTGCTTTCAACTGCCAAGATTTTTACTTTATCATAGTTAAAGCCATGCCCAGTATTAATCCTGTGAGTAGTTGGACCAGTGTACCTTTCTGGTTTATCTTCGATGTTCTTTTTATGTTCTTTAATTCTTGTTTCTAACCTTCTTTCTGCCTGACCTATATAAACTGCATCACAATATGTACAAGGGATTTCATATACTACATTGCTCATTTTGTGAACAGGTAGTATATCTTTACCAGGTCTTATTCAACCTAAATTTTTAAAAATAGGCTTAGAAACTAATCGGATGTTCTCTTTCCTTAGTCCCGATGTTAATTTTTCTGTAACCCCTCGTACATAAGGGATTGATGTAGTTTTAACGACGCCATTTAAATTATTAGTTGTATAGTGTTTATTGTATAGTGACCGTTTTTTACTTATTTTTGAACTTGAAGCAGAAACATATTCAAATTTAAAGAAATGTAAAGTCACTTTTGCTAGATGTATAAATATCAATTTTGAATTAACTATTATTTCTTATGTTTGTAATAAACTATCGTAAATTTGTGGTAGATTTGACGTTTAAAATTGAATATTCACGCTGTTTTTAGTTATTTTTATGAAAATTATTTTCTATTTCTTTTCTTTTTTTTTATGATTTTTCTTTTCCACTGCTAAAAATTTTAATTGATTCGTAATCAAAATTATGTGAAGTTTATATGTTCTTTTATGCGTGTTTCTAATTTTCGTTCAATCTGCCCAATATAAATCCTATTGCAGTGTGCGCATGGAATTTGATAAACAACACAGATGTGTTTTTCTTTTTTAAAGTTGTCTTTATGTTGTCTAATTTTTCCAATGTCTTTATTGACTGGAATAGATACAACTCGAATGTTATTGTTCTTTAATTTATAGTTAAGTTTATCGGTAATTCCTTGCACGTAAGGCATACATGTTGTTTTAACGAAAACTCGTTTTAATTGTTTTCGACTTGATATTTATAAAAATTACGAACTTTTTTCCTAATACATTTGGCTAATAAGTCGTTGAGGATAGCCGTTCTATAATAAAATTCTTCTTACAAATTGCAGATTTTTTTCTCTAAAACGTTTCTCTGACAATTTTAATACACGATCGATTAAACCTATTATTACACCAATTTTATAATTTAATGGCTGATTAGAATGGATTTATTGTTTATTATTTTGTTTATTTAAATACATTTGAATCTGTATCGTATTAATTTTTAAATTTTACGAATTTCTCATTTTTTCACTGAAATGTTTTCAAAACTATTAAGTATTACAAATTTCAGATCTTACTATTGTTTTCGGTAAATTGTTAGTTCGACCCGTACCAATGATTGGGATCGAAGTATCGATAACAATTTCGGTATTAAAAAAAAAAAAAAAAAAAAAAAAATTCTGACTGTACGTACGTGCGTACTCTAACACATTAACGAAAATAAGTTGGCTCGAAAAACAGAGAGAGAGAGAGAGAGAGAGAGAGAGAGAGAGAGAGAGAGAGAGAAACATTACTACGAAAAACTTTAAACACGCATAAGTTTCTCAATACAAAAAAAAAAAAAAAAAAAAAAAAAAAAAAAAAAAA
>JAPYZR010000537.1:3148-45290 GCA_030522945.1 Trichopria nigra | reverse complement strand
TCTTATAAAAAATTCTGAAAGTAAGAAATTCAGAAATCGAAACGTGACCAAATTCAATACTTCGTGCCTACCTACGGTGCGGGTCGAAGTAATTATATATACGTAGATAATAGTATATTTTGTTACAATTAATTTAGCAATATTTCTCAGAAATTACAGTCGCAAAATGATTTCTGTAGAATGTTCTTCACGGAAATCAACTGAAATAAGCGAAGCAAGGTCAGGTTTACCTAAAAAACACATTTAATCAATATAATGGGTCAACGCAAATAACGCGTCTCGACTCTCCAACTTTCCTCCACATTTCTTACGATATTTCTTAAATAATTCAGAAGCTACTTCAAGAAACCATTATAACTGCGTTTCTTTTATATTCGGGAAAATTACGACAATCACCACTGTGCAATCAAGCAATTCGGACGAATAATTCAAAGACATTCAATGGGGAGGACGTCTCGTCGTGGGATCAAATAAGGTAGGTCAATGTCGACAAATTTACGAGAACTTATATATATATATATATCATTTATAATTTTTTTGACGTGATGTATTGTTTGTTTCTGGAAAAGTAGTTGATTGAGATAAAATGTTTTCCATGTCGTCTAAAAATGAATGGAATTATAGAAACTAATCGAAGCTGTTGTTCTATTTACGTATTAATTGAAGGAGTGTTTACGATAGTCCATTAAACGTCATTGCTAATCAGCTAATCTGTAATCACAGATTTACGCACTTAAAAAATAAACAAGTGAAATAAATATGACAGAGCACATTTATATACTTTTCTTTTGAAATCTCAAATTCCGAACACCACAAATTTATTCTTATAATTTCAACAATTATTAACGCAAATACGTATATAAAATAATAGAAGTCGATTTCATATAAGATCTTATTTTCATATAAATTAAATGGCAACAACGCAGAAGAAGCTCTTGTCAACATATCGTGACTTCGTACAGTTTGTTTCGACAGCTTTATACACGTGGACCTTCGATGCAACTTTTTTGGGTGGGTCTGTTATCTGCGCAATATCGCACGATGATAGACGATAAATAGAAGGTTATCGACCTTCGATAAATACAAAACAAAGAGCTTAGTTTTTACGAAGTTGGGCGTATATTCATTCAATGAAATAATTTTTCGCGAAATTATATGAATATAATATGAATATCCCTAGTAAAAATTAACCATATTAACAAATATATTAATATTACATATATAATAATACTAATAGTAAATGCGGTTGTGTTTTACACGTGCTTGAGGCTCCCGAGGCTACATTGCCAGAAACTAGACATGTCTATATTTGACTAGATTTCTATACATTTATCGTAAAATTTCAGATTCTGTCTATTGTTCTTTTCTAATGGTTCAATTACAACATTTGAGAAATGCCTCATACTCTAGTATTAATTATTTATTATTAATATTCTGCACAAATGCACGCGAAAAGTAAGATTTCAAAAGTTATAAACTAAATTTGAAAGTTACTCTGAAGTATTTTTATAACTTAAAATAGCAGCAAGCAAATTATTGACCTTGGAAAGCAATTATTTCAAGTGTATAAAAAAAATGCTTCATTTCCTATAATGCAATTTAAAATCTGAAAAAAGTGTAAATAATTTTGATTTTAACACCTATAATATCGGTATTTTTCGAGACAACTAAATCTTAGCCAGATTAAGCAACTTTGTTCTTGATTGAAATTGATCACGAAGGTTAGGGCACGCAATAGCTTATTCGTATAATTTCTCCGAAATCGACACGATTCAAACACGAGATGCCGCTAGATAAGATCACTATTCTTTGTCCAATCTTCGTTCTTCCCTGTTGTGCACAAAAACTCGGAATAAATTTTAACTTATGTCTACAAAACACGGGCTCTGCAGTTCGGCTTCGCGATACCGCAAGACCATCAAGCGACATTTGACATAATATCATCTTGATCTTGACAATTTTAGACGTGTCTTGAAAATATTGTCGTTTTTTTTTTTATTAAAATGCAGATTAACTATTAATTAAAAACTATTTATTTGACTCCAAATAAACCTGTCGACAGTTAACTATATTAAATTAGACTTTTTTCGATTGTCCACTTTTCGAACCACTTATCCCTGACATTTCAAACAATACGGTTGCTAGAATAACCTGCTAAACTAATAAGTAGCCCATTGCGAAGAATTTAACGGTGTCTGAAAATGGCTTTTGAATGGCCAGTGATCCCCCACTGGGCTCAAGCAGGGGGTGGACGTTTCGCCATCGGCCCCTAACGTCAAAAAATCTGCCGCATTTGCCATACGATTTTGGCAAATCGATCGAATACTTTCTACAACGCGAGCAAATCGCAAAGGTATTGTCCCAGCTACGTATAAATAGATATTCTACGATAAGGGAATAAAGAACTACAATAACTATACTGTACAAACGAAGGTCGCATCTAAAGTAGCTTTTTTACTTTGGTTGGTTCTTTACGAGGAGTCTATCCTCGTCGGAAAAAGTCGTCGGCCTTTCGAGTTCGACGACACGCGTTATACGACAGCAGCGAAAGGCTGGAAATACAGAAGAGACTGGAAAAGCTGCGCGATTCGACTTTACCTGGCTCCGAAATATGGCTTTGTTTAATCGAGCGTGCGTATGTGTGCATGTACGTGTGTGTTTTGTCAATCATCGCGTTTTCCGCGGTAAACTTGAAAAACCGGTATCAGGTAAGCAATCTTCACGAAATGTCGATATGAGAATTGAAATATTCGACATGAAAAGATACGAGATACAATCATGACTGTCAATGTGAAATTCAATTTTGAACAAAACTGCGATGATAGTAAATTAAATTGTCTTAAAATAACTAAAAATTCTATTGATTAATAGTAAAATAATAAAAACATTAACGAATTTGCTATTAAAATTCAACATATTCATAACATAATTGTACTTTATTTAATGGCTGATTTAATAAACTTCATAAATAATTATTGTTTACTTTTTAAAAATATTTTGCGATTAAATCATATTCGAGAATTATTTAATATAATAAAAAAAATGGTATTTTCATTAATTCTTCTAATGGAAATTTTTATATCAGAATTTGAAAGTATAAGGCTGGGTATCTTTTTTCTTGAGGCTTAATCAGAGTCACAATCGATTCCAGGGACGAAATTTGGCTTCGTGTGTGAGAATCGCAAAAAAGATTTCATATGTCGACCGTTTCGACTCAGCTAGTTTCATTCATTCTTTCAAAAAAGATATTGAAGAAAGAGGACTATCCCAGTGGTATATAGAAGACTCGTCGTTCGACGAGCCTCAACGGCGTATACTGGGGGTTATTTTCGTCGCCGGATAAAGTACCGCTCTTTTACTCTATTCATCAACAGTCATCCTTAAAGGAGAACATTTTTCTTCCTTCGTTTACATTACTATATATTACCATCATTTTGGTTTTATGTCTGTAATAACACTTGATTAAATGAACCTTCTCCTACTATTTCCTGCAATGTATTTCCTACAAATGTAGAACATGCGATAATGGTAAAAACGTATCGAAGTTATGAAATTTAATGAATATGTATGATTTTTCATGTAGAAATTACGAACATATTAAAAAATGACGAATGTATATCAATTAATTAGAAAATAAAAATGTTTAAGGACAATAAAAAAAGGCATACGCTAGAGAATCAATTGAACAATTAACTATAATAAAAACATGGTTAGCATTTCATTGTATATTAGGAAATAACCGTATATATACAAGAAATGAACAGAAACATACTACTATACGTAAGCTAATAAAAATATATTTTAATAAAATCAGATAACTTTATTTTGCACATGAAATTTTACTTGAATATAGTTAGCTTTGTTTCAGTCGTTTCAGTCGTCTATATTTGGATCCTACAAATTTACACACAAATCCATTTTATAACCTTAAACACCCGATATGCAACATTCTCTGTTAAGGTCTTCGCTGTTATGTTTTCTTGGCACATAGACGGTAACATCAGTAATCACATCATTAAATTGTAATTTTTCTTTTTTTACTTAAACTGGAAAAGTGAGATTTCTTAACTGCTGAGAGAAAGATTATTATCAGATATTGAAACCAAACTGAGTAAATATAATAATTCACGATAATCAAAGAAACATTTTTTAAATTGTATACGTCAATAACTTGCGATCATTTTCTTGAAAACTTATGAACATCATTTTGATAACTTTAACTTTTCTCGTTGGTGTTATATTCATTACTTTTTACATTTTCTTCGGTTAACATTTAATCATTTTTTCTTAAAATTTTTAATATATTTTTAGATAAACTATTAATTTTTTTTTTAATAATGTTTGTTCTTGGTTCGTTTCTTTGTATGTCGCGTTACTGTTTTCTTTTTAGTACTACTTAAATGTTTGTTGTTGTTTTTCGTCTTGAAATATATTATTTAATTTTTACCACTTATTATTATTGTTATTATTTGAATTGTATGAATTTAGTTATTGAAATGATTATTATTTATTATTATTTTAATTTTTCGATTATTTCTAACAGTTGTGCAAATTTTTCTTATTCTGTTGTCAAGTTTTGTTTTGTTTTTCCTACTATGGGTATATTTCAGCTCAAGTTTTTATCAGTATATGCCACGTGATATGCATATGATATTTTTTAATACGTGTAGCGATATACAATTGAGTATTGTTGAGGAAATGAGCCACACATTTGTTGTACAGTATTCTAATTAATTTTACGTACGCTGAGAGGAATGTGGTTCTTATTTAATAGAAAACAAGTTTAAAGTATAGGCGTTTAAATAGCATTTGGATTTGGGGGTGAGCGTGTAACTCTCGGTCTTCTAAAGACATCAGTTCGGCTGTGGTTCACCTCGGAATTATACAGGTCTTGACCTCGTAACCTAAGCATTATTATGAGTTTTTACTTCTGTTTATTGGATTCAAGTGTGTAATACATACTCACAATGTCTACACTTGTTTTCAATGCACGAAAACATCTATTTTGGAAAAAGGGATTTTTTTGTAAGTATAAAAAGCAATTTTATACCCAATTTGGCACGTCTTGGTGAAAAGTTCGGTCACTTGATGTCTGCTACGCATCGGATATTCGTACAAAACAAAGACCGTCTCTCGCTTATGTGCCTGGCTAATGCACGGAAATATTGTGATGTGTATTTCCGCAACAGAGCTTCCAAAGGCTTTATCCGTCGTTGCTCATTTTAACGCATCCAGTAACATTTACGTGCACGAGACCCGGCATAAATACATTCTCATTGGTCTCCATTCGGGGTTTGGCTTGATGTACGTGCGGTGAAAACCTGAATTTATCGACGCTCAACCAGCTGTCGCGGGAACACGGGTTGCAGCTCCAGAAACCATCGAGAGTTGAACGACCCATGCCAAAACAGAAATTATTCGCTTTCAGACGCAACACGGAAAAGACTGGCTAATCGGATTTTTATGTTAATCAACTATAGATCTTCCGGACATCAAACGCGGAGCACACAACATAATAATATTATCAAATTCCGAATAATCGAAGCTGTCATTTCTCAAAAGTACAGAAACAACAATGCAAAAACCTATTGTTACAGGTTATATATTGGAAAAATTACAAATGGTGTAATAAAATTTCGAAAATTTCAGCAATAAAAATATAATATAAATATTAAATGTATAGAAGTAAATGATATTTGTATATTTTGATCATTATGATACATATTACATAGAAATAATTGCATCAACCATGAAAAATATCGTATCAACAATACTGGTATTAAAATAAAATCAATGATTTTAATATTTTATTTTTTCATAAAGTAAATACAATAAAGATCGACGTAAATGCACCTAATATGTCATGATCAGCTTCATGCAAGGCCTCCGTGAGATTGGCCGAGGGACGTATTTTACGTACGCGGAAGGTACACGGTGCTTGATCGAAATCGGTCGAAGACGACTTATGACGTGCTAAACTCAAATACATTGACTAGGAAGTGTCAGAAATGTCTGACAAAATTCACTGTAGTGATTTATGGCGCAATAATTAGCGAAGAAGGTGACAAGACGTTGCTTGGTTACAAGGAGGTCACGAATGACTTTTCTCTTCTCTCTCTACATTGAGTCTAGTATAATTCAAAGTAACGCCTTTAAGCGATAAAATTCGAAGCCTAGAAATAGAATATTTGGTTATCAGGAGATTGAATTGAACTGATGCAATGAAATATGCAAGTTTTTTTTTTCATATGATTTATTATACTTTTTGAAATCTTTACCGTATATTTCATGATAATTAGCTATATATCTGCTAAATAAATTGACTGCAGATTTAATTTCAGAATGTGAACGAGAGTTGAATTTTGCTCTGTACATATTGATTATTAGAAATGATATGAAAGTGATAATTTTGTTTGAATGTGTTTGCATTAAAAAAATATTTCAAAAAAAAATTTCTTAACGAATCTCAAATTAATTCAGACAATGGCCTCAATTTTAGCTCAGAATCTCAGAAATGCAGTTTTAATGTTTCAAATGTTGACGGTTTTAGATTGAAGCATAGCTTTGTTCTCGTTGCAGTTGGCGGTCATGCGAATATGACGCAGAAGACTTGGGTGGCAGTGAGCGCGTGTTGAATGCGTATGGTATTGTGGCTTGTTTATTTAACATCGGCGTTTCGCGATAAAAGGTTTTCATTCGTGGCTATGTTATGACGGTAAGTAAGGAAAGACGAAAATGGAGTGTGTCATCCGACTACTAAACCAAGGATAAAAATGGTGACCATAACAATGCAGAGGCTGAATGAAAACTCTCCGGTGGCAATTGCGACTGAACGAGATATCAGGCGGCAGATTGCATTCACGTACCAGTCTTCCTTTTGTATATTTAAAATTTATATTGGCTCCAAACGGCACGATATCGAATCTAAAGGCACTTGACTTTGTTAGATAATTATTTCATAATTTTAAATGTCCTCGTTAGATTAGATTGCAACAGAGGAACTTTGTTCTCGTCTTTTCATCATCAGGTAATAAAATCGGTGGGTTTTCTTTCGTTTATTTTAGTTTCCTTATCGTAGAATTAAATGTCAAGTCATTATTAACTGTAAACCAATATCAACAAGAATGCTACAATCGCCAAATGTTTTGAATGATTTGATTATATCGGTTTTTTCCTAAAAACAATTACTACTTGACAACATCTGAAAGAGTCTTGGAAAATTACGCTACTTTATCTGTTTCTGCTTTCCTTGAACATTATTTATTGGACTACTGTTACAGATTGCGTATGACGATAAGAAAAAAACGTCAAATTTTTTTAGCCGCAATGTCCTGATGACTTCCAGATTTGTTATTCAATTATTTCGGAGTTACTATACAAGTACGTTATTAGACAACTATTATAAAGGCAATTATTTTTGTTTGTTCCTTACACATAATTGTATTAATGACAAAGAAAACAGTAACTACTTCATATTATATTTTTTGTATATTTTGCACTCTGATATTGTAAGGGGGACATGATAGATTGCAACGCGAAATTTCGATAAAAAAATTTTTAGAAACGTTTAAATTCCTAAAATTTGTGCTGGATTTACCGATAAGATAACGCAGGAAAATTAATATTTATCGTTAAAAAACTTTTTTAATGGAATCAGTGATGGTAATTAAAGTATTGGTTAAACACCTCTTTGGTCTAAAATTCTGTTTGCTTGCACATGGTACATCTGCTTTATGAGAATCAAGATTACTTTATTATAAATCAAAAGTATATTTTATATCTTCTTAAACTCCAAATTATACAACTACGTACTAAATAATACAAAGTAATAAAATCAATAAAAATTTATTTTAATACTTAGCAGTATTTAGTAATTTAATGTCATCAAGAAACGACTATCAACATCTATAATAGAATTCACTGAAGCATAAACAATGTTCGCAATCTGTTTATATTTTATGTATTACATATAAATAGATTCCACAATCAGAATACGTCTTTATTCCATCCTTCTCCGCATATGTATTAAGTTCTCTAGTTGCAAATTCTGGCCAAGTATCGTAAAACTTTGATTTCATAACATCGATCTAAAGACATTGTTGCTGTTGGAACTCACCATTAGCAGGAAATAATGGAATAACGATAAAAATGCACAAATATTAACATCGATAATAAAATAAGTGAAAAAAGGCCCACAATATTATTCTTACTATCGTAATATCGGATAAATTTCTGCGGTTACGTGATTGGCGACTAACGTTTTTGCTTCCGTACTTAAAATTCCCAGAAACTTGGTCTTCGGTACTCATTAAACACCGCTGGACAGGATAAAATGCGATAATTTAAGTTTAATGTATGTTTGTTGACATGCTAAATATATTTACACGCTCGGAAAGCGAAATCTGACTTATATGGGCATTTATCTTATCAGTGTTATACAAAATAGGAAAGACTTCACGTAATATTTTATTATTTCCCGGCTTCAAATGTACCTCGCATCAGCTGTCTTGCGGTGATTTAACTCAGATTTAACGGTTGATTTCGCTTGCCTACAACTTTATGATTACTCATATTTACTATTGTCAATTGTTTGACTTGTTTTTTTTTTTTTTTTTTTTTTTGAAATATTAGAATTTTTTAGTATTGATTACTTTAATCTAATTTAATTAATTTAATCTAATTAATCTAATTTCATGAGCATAAATACTAGATAGAATCATTGTGATGATAAAATTCGACTGACAATTAAAAATTTCACTTTATAACAATTGTAGTATTGAGGGGTCTGTTCTCAATGTTTTGGTAAATTTCATTTTTTCTCATGAATTTTAACATTACATAGCAACAAAAGTAGACGAAAATTAGCATAAATTTCCCGACTATTCAAAAACTATTGATATATGATAAAATTGAATAAGAATTCCAAGATGACATTCCAACCTCTATCGGCGTAAATAGCGTCAATAGTCCGGAACTGATGTATTTTGTGAGATAAGTTGGCAGTGCAATCTACATAGAGATTAAGGTAGTTTGGAATATATATATATATATATATATATATATTATATATCCCCAGTCTATGGCGTCAATCGCCAGAATAATAATTCCCGGACGATCTTCCTCCATATGTCAACAGACGTCATCGAGGCGTCTCTCGATAATGCCAACATAGAATAGGGGAATTAAATAAAAAAAAAAATAAATGAAATACGAATGGCATAGGATTTAAGCCCCTCTGCCCCTTCGCACGTTGAGCCAGACGGCCCCATCGATTCGAGACCGCGAGAACGCAGACTCAGACTCTTGCGTAAATGTATGCGTATATACACACCCAGTAGTAGGTCTTCAAACTTGCACGTATACCTGACCGGAAACGGGAATTTTGACGTGGTAGTGGGCGGAGCAGAACTTACAGCTTCTCACGAAAGAATACATATACACACACACACACACTATACATATATATAGACAGAAGCATCTTGGATCGAGACGATGCGTTCAGACCGAGCCGCTTCGCAAAATGTTGGGTCCTAACGAGGGAATTCGGACCCGATGGGATGCGCGGCTTCGAAGATAAAGTCGTACGAACACCAATAATCTTATCCGGATTCTCCTTTGTGGAGTAAACTAGAGCCGACGGCAAGGAGGCTCTTTCTTGTCTCGCGTCTTTTTACGTTTCTTTTTATTACGGCAATATATACGACGGTATATAAGGAAATTACAGTATGTTATGATGCCGGTCTTTAGTATAGTACTTTTTTTAATCAATAAAAGTTTCACTGCACGGGCTCGTAAATGACCTAATTTTATAAATGAACGTTTCCTTGCATTGTGCGAGCGCTTAAGATATACATCAGGGGAAAGAATAAACTTCTTTTTTGCTCTTTTTTCGGTCAATTTTCAACAATGTATACGAAAGTTGTCTGAAAAAATATCGTTTCGGGATAATTTAAGCCAAGCATTACAATTATTATGAATATCCTTATCTAGATCTTGCCAACTGCGTAAAGTGAAGGGTATACACAATTATTTGTATTCTATATACTATCCCCCAAGTTAGTTGCATTAAATTTGACAAATTCAATAGAAGTCAATTAAAAACATTACTGACAAATAAATCTTTTTTTTTTTACGTTTATAACAAACGTTTACAAAAAAGTGCAAAAAATATCATTCAGACGTGCATAAATTTGAAAGCCGAGAACGCTATACTTAAACATCAATTTATCATATATATTAATTAATTTTTTATATCGGCAAAATAATTGAGGTCAATTACTTCTGTAGTTGGAATCGGCCTAAATTCCCGTACGGGTAACTACCCTAACCAGACAAGAGAGGCTTGAAGAGTGTAGCCTAGCAACGCAGGTCGCCCCTACGAATACGATTTTGTTGCACCCTAGGTCGTACTTTTCCGCAAAAGAGGATATCCTCCGCCTCGAAATTGTGCGTTCATGAACTGTGACCGTAGACTTATGGCTGATTCTCTCGAATAAATGGAAGTCTCGCAAAGCTTTCACTCAGGAACATCTATTACGATACGATCTCGTGGATATATTGGAACTGCCGGTGATGGCAGTTATACCGGACTACAGCGAGGGTTGACGTGTATATACAACGCACAGTCGTCATCGTCCGAACCTGTTTTATATATACTTTTCCACGAATTTCGATTGCGGAAGCATTGTTTTCAGTGGTTATACGATAATATGTTTTGAAATGTTGACTTCGTTGTCGAATTTAATATCAATGGAAACATCATATTATTAAATTCTACGATGGAATCATTTGAAATCGACGTATATATGAGGATAATGCATAACAGTGGAAGCTTATTAGAACGTCTTTCGAAAATTCAGAGTCAAAAGTCTAGTCTGCCGTGGCGCCAAATTATTATTTATCAGATGATGCCAGGTAGTTCCATTTGAAATTCCTACCTTAATGGGTATAGCTATGTCGAGAAGAAATCCTATTGAGTTAGGAATCGAAATTTCTAGACAAATGAATTAGATCGTCACTTACATTTGAACCATTACTATCAGCAATATGGTATTAACTAATTTTTTCAAGTATATGGTTCATACATATGGTTCATGTCCATTTTTGACATGTTACTACATACAAAAAGTAAATTTTATACATGAATGATGGTAATCATGAAAATATTTGTTGTTTTTCGAGAGGTTATTTTTGTTCGAATATAAAAGTTGAATTTATTAAAATAATTAATTTATAATACTCATATCTCGCAGCCAAGTTTCAACCTATGGCCTAAATAATGTTAACTGATACATTGATAACAAGGGTGACAACCTGTAATACGTGACCTACCTTAAGACCTGCGTTATGTTGATACAAATGCATGTATGAGCGCGAAACATAGTCAAGCAATTGGCTAAATCACATCCCGTCTACTATATATGATGTAAAATGCTACTGTACTGCATTGCTTCAATTGTATTTCGTTCTCTCGTCCTCTGAATCAAATGGACGTCACGTAGGCTGTTCCATTAAAGACTTCAAAGTTTCGAGCAATTTCCGCTCTTGACCTTCGCCTATATTTGTTTCGTTGATCTATCGTTATCTTCTTTAATGCGTCCCATAAAATGGATCTCTGCGATTTTCTTATCAATAGTCAATAATCAATTATAAAAAAATATAATAATAATAAATAAATTAATAAATAAAAATAATAACATTTTTGCATTGGCCGTTATTCCTCATCTTTTGATGCGAAACAATGTTTTGCATTGATGCGCGGTACAGTATGTCATGAACTAAGCGCGTTGATAAGACAAAAGATACGATCGAATCGTTAGTGAACCTATATTAAATATCAACAACATTTAAAGTACAGACATCGAATATTTCGTGCACAAAATATTGACTTTAAATGCAAAAAGAAATCTTGAAAACATGCTAGTTTATACGATTATCTTGATTCAGAGTTTTTGATGACGGTGTTCGTAATCTGTGAGGTGCATCACGTCATAAACTACGTAAAAGTAAAGTACGTAATGATGATGAATATTTTTCTGCCATTAACTTCTTGATGACGGTGAGCGCAATCTGCGACACGTCATGAACCATTCAATAGAATTTACTACGCTTATATAGTGTTCGCACTTAAAAATTCTTTATCCCGGTGAGCGTAATCTGCGATTTGCATCATTAATTGCTTAAAAGGACGAACGTTCAGATGAGTTCTTCTTTGATATAGAATCTTTCTAAGATAATCTTAATGACGGCATTCGTAACATGCGTCATGTGTCATGTCAATAATAACATGGAATATATGCGTTGAGCACTTTCTAGTTTATTGACGATGATGTCAATGTCAATTGTTAGGAAAGTCCTGATATGGACTATTGGCAAGTCATCATAAATTGCAATAAACACATATCGAAGGGGAAATTTTACTGTAAGTGTTTGCTGACGACACATGTACTCTCTGCGCGGTAAATGTTTTGATATTTTACGGTTTTGACATTTCATAACATGATCTAGTATATAAAACGGTAATGAAAATCTTCAATGACATATAACTATATTAGACAACTTCAATCATTTAATCGATTCCATCTGTTCAGACACCACCATTCAATATTCGTAATCATTGCACATCTGATTAGTTAACAATCCTATATTTAATATGGAGGTGTATATGTATTATATTAATAGACCAGATAGACCACAACACAACAAACACAAGCCAAGGTCAAATATGAAAACTTTGGAATCTGCAATGCAATAAGTAACAACCAACACGATTACCAATTTGATCTACTTAAACAAGAAAATTTAGGTCGAGCTTCTATTGAAAATAAAACGTCGATTTGTTTTAGAATATGGTGAATAAAATTGTATGATTCATCATCAATCGATTATTAGTCCATCAGTTGCTAGTGATGATTTTGTATTTAAAATTGAAATTCCGGTGCTTGAAGATTTATAAGGCCTACTGAATAATTTCTAAATAAACGATCATTATTCCTGTTTCAATAATTTATTACTTTATCATTAGCAAATCAAGCTCAACTATACCTATAACTGAATATACAGTTGATTTCCTGGCATTCAACCATCTGCAAGTCCAAATCACTAAAAAGTCGTCATGAAATTTATGTACAGTCAATTGATGGTATCTATTGCATTTGAGATGGCAATCGTCATGATATACATCTTAAAGCAGTATTGTCACAAATTGACTTTCTTAATCGATTTACTTTAGATGAGGCAAAGATGTCTGACACTTGCAGATTGGGAGTCGGAGAAATCAATTTATTTTGGAAAATAGTAACAAAGTAATCAACTTAATTAAACCCCGACAGTAACTTTCCTTTAAACTTCCGGTCAGTGCGAAACCCAACGAATGTATAAGTAAGGGGTAAATTTCCAATAGGTTTCATCGCTTTCAGAATCACGTTACTTTTCGCAATGATATGAAACAACATCGCTGATGGAAAGGCTAGCAATGTAATGGACAAAATCTTCCATCGGAAATCGAGGCCACACCCGGGTGTAGCGTAAGAAGCCATCACGTGGCGGGCTCCTCGCTTTAGTTCGCGTTATATATATATTGCACCTTGCGGTGTTCCACGTGAGTACTTCATGACTTGTCTAGGGAATTGCTGAATCCTGTAGGAAATGTTCAGTGGATTCGCCTACACGTGAGAAAATAGCAATGGTGCTATTAATAAACGGCCATGCAATTTTATGCACATTATGGAATGGCGCTAAATGCGAAGTGGAATCTAGTTTAATCGTTACTTTACGAATAAACGTGTCGCCAAGGCACGTTGAGCATGTAACGTCCTTAATTGGATACGAAAATATAGTTGATACAGTTATTATTGTACTGCGGATATATTCGTGAATTGCAATATTCTATAAACGTATTGCATAATACGAAAATTTTGCAAGTATACGGATTGACGGTATTAAAACGATTCGTACAATGGAGATTTCACGAACAAAGCTTATAGTATTAACACAGAAGTTATTTATAACCAGAAATCATATGAAAGTTTAAATGCCGCATTTATCAACGACTCTATTGTTATCTGTTACCAACACGCGTTCGATGATTCAAAACGATACGGATGTAATAAATGCGAATCTTGTTAATGTTCGAGCTCGTTCTACTTTGGTATATAGTTTATCATTTTTCGCAGAGTCCCCATTTTTTCGATGCCGCCATATCCACCCGCTCAAGAGGTCAATGCAACTCTAAATCTAATCAGTTGCTTTTGTACACGAGGTCAAATGAATCTAAACATAACTTATTTTACGCCGAAAATAAACCGAGCGCAGAAATGTTCCTCGATGTTGTAATAATTGGAAACGTTCGGTCATACGTTATGTCAATGTTTTTCACGATTCTGAGAGACATCGGCATAACATCATCGTAATTACGCGATCTAGCCATTAATAATCACCGTGCCGTTGTTGGAAAATTTTTCAGGGGCGATCGTGTTACCGAATCATACGCATATTGTTACGAGCGAATGCTCGCGTCCGTATAGCCCGCATCTGCTTTCATCTATTTCGAACGCAGATATGCTCTTATTTTAGATTACATGTGCTCTTACATGTGGATTACCCCGTCATCACAACTTTTACGTATATATGCGGGAGAAGTCAAACTGAAAAATTAGCTTTCCCGTATCTGGGACGGAAGTGTTTGATATCGGGCTGCTGGATGAAAATAAACTCGTGTACTTTCGAAACGAAATTATACCGAGTACCGCGATCGTGTTTATTACAATGTAATGAAATTAATTATGTCACATGACGTCCTTCACTGTTTTATTTCAAAAAAATAAGTTTCTTATTTTTTTTAATAGTTTTTAAGATTGTTATGTCGATATTATAAAATGTTAATCCTTTTCATCAATTTAGCAAGATGATCTAAACGATTACAAACTGACGGAAAAGTCAAAATTTGAACATTTTTTAACGAAGAATTTTTGATGACCCACGTACTTATGCTTTAATGCGAAGAAATATATATAATGACAAAGGATTTAATCAATTGCCTTGTTCCAATTAAACTGGCCTTTGGAATTGTCAATTTTTTAAACTTGAGGTAAATTAAACATTTTTTATTATGATCGCGATAAATAAACATTCATAGCATTTTCTCTTGAATTTGATCTATAATCTATGGTTCTTATCATTTTCTGTTCAAATACTTTTGTAATTAGAATGTACAAATAACTCCACCCTCGGTCAGAATGAAGTTCTTTTATTAATTATTATATAATACTTTCATAATCTATCAGATGTACTAGCAAAAAGTGATCAATTTGTTATAGGCAATTGAAATTATAATATCTATTTGTCAAACGTATTTTGTAATTTTTATGGCATTGTAGTAAATACAATCATGAAATGCGGGGATGACCAAATGCCCCAAGAGCAACGTTATAATAGTATTTTTTTTTTTTGTTTTGGAAGAATTTATTACAACTATGTGATCTATCTTGCATAAACGGAACTTTGTTTCACATTTATCAACCATGGTGAAAGATGATATGCAACTGTATAATTTCTGATACATTCCTTTATGAATCAGCCTGGTGTAGTATATGTCATTCATTGCATCTCATAAAATAATAATAAGAAATTATATTCCGAAAGTGGACTTCAATCAGATTATGCGACGTTGACATTGAACACGTTCGTCGCCAAGGTCCGGTGTAAACCAAGAAATATTTTGATTAATTTGGGTGAAGGACAAAACAGATTGTCTGAAAGATCGATAGATTATCCTCTTGATGTTTATAAACACAAATTAGATAGGTGAAACGGTACTTCCATAAAGCATGTTTTATTTTGCCTAATCGACAGTTTAAAAATACTTCTTTTGAGAAATCATTAATGAAATTGACGTCATTTCATAAATGGCCTTTGATTAGTTTTTATTTTTCATACGATATGTGTATTTGCATTTTGTTTACAAATAGTCATTCAACATAAAACATTTTTAGGTTAATATGACAAACCTTTCAATGGAATTTATTGACTTATTTGCGAAAGTTAGAAGCTACGTCAGTGCGTTATGGATATATAAATTATTTAAATGTTCAATAAATGATTTACATACTTCTATAAATGTTTAACACCCCCACTACAAGCATTGGAAGAAAAATAGAAATGCATGTCTAACATTTTCAGTGACAGTTTTAATGAAATCGTGAAAACTGATTGGAAGTCGTATCTTTGGATATAATTAATACCAGAATTGGAAATCGTCAATTCAATGCCAATATATCTATTTGGGCGCCTAAATTTAATTCGTGTATATTGTGACCTACAGTTGTAGATGCAGAGTTTCAGATGAAGAACTTTCTACTTTTACTCTTCACGGAGCAGAAATTTCAAGACTTAGTGGGAAATCATTAAATGATCTTGATCTGCCCAAGGGTTTCTGGAAACGCTCAACACAAACCTGAAGTTAAAAATACGAATTCAATATCAATTTGACAAATATTCAGTCAGAAGTAAAATTTTCTTAAAACGCGTTACTCGCAAGTTGTCGTTGCAAGTATAGCCAAAGCTCGCAGAGGTACTATATAGGGTTGAAGAAAATGAATGTTGCCAATTCTGGTATCCGAACTTTTATTTGACAGATCGACTGTTATCCAAGTAAAGGAACATTTTAAAATTTGCGATTCCCAATATTGGGTTCTGATCATTTACTTAAAATGTCTGAATTTGGACGCAACATTCATTCTAATCGGCTACGTAGAACAAGCAATTTATTTTATTTTATTTTATCTATTAAGATATCTAGTTGAATAAATGTATTATACATGATAATCTTCGCGTTACGCTAAGAAAAGCATTGCATCCAAAATTCGATTTCTCGGTAAACTAAATGTCTATAAATGAAGTTAAGCAAATGGCGGGATTGAATCCGTGAAGACGATGTCCTATAAAAAGGATGTATACTTGGTCTCTGGAGGCTATTGGCCGTCATCGTGGAACAGGAAGAAAACAAGACCCGTTCAGAACCTGCTCCCCCCAGTAAATGCACTAATAACGCATAATGCAGCGGGATGATTGTCGCGGTTGAATCGGGCTCACCTTCAAGACGCAGGATCTTAAGATGTAACCTGCAAGTATATCTATTTATAGACGATGCGGCCGGTGGATTGACCGCTTTGCAGGATTACCCGTTGCAGAAATAACCGTCGTTTTATCTCTGGCGATGCAAGGATTATCAGACCGACCAAGTCGAAAATAGCTGACGCATTCGTAACAAGTGTGAGCGATGATATCCTCCCGATGCGTTCGACGGCTACCGAGAGTCGCGATAAGGGAGCCGGGGAACCTCGATTACTCTCTGCGTGCCGACGAGAATAGGAATTGACTTTTTGTTGTTAACTGATAAGATTTACCGGATAATGCAGGTATTTTTAGTTATATCGACCACGATGGATAGAGTGCATTGCGGTCTACGATACAGTAGTACGCAGACTTACTTTTACACTGGTTTGAAATGAAGGAATGATCCAAATATGATCAATGTCTATAATCTTCTCGACTATCGTGTAAACTCACTGATGATTTCATGTCATATACATGTGTATAGATTAATAAAGATATTGTTACATTAGTTATATGACCACCTGCATATGTTCATTTTTATTTTTAAACTGCCAAGTTTAAAATACTCATTTATTTGTGACAAACCTTTCGTTAACAGGAATTTGGAAAATCGTTGCATTGGCTAGAATAACGCTTCAACACCGGGTATTAAAAAATACCAGATCAAGAGTTTCAACATTGAAACTCTTGAATAGATGCTTTTGTGAAAATTTGACCTTCATGCAGAAAGAAATAATCTGGAATCTGAGCACATCTACTTGTTTAAAGAAAAAAAACTTGGGCTTGTATATTTTAGGGTTGGTAATAATAAAGGTAACTATGTAATGGAAGAATAGGTGGGTTTCAAATTGCCTTCTATTCATCATCAATACGGTATCAAATCGTAGTCTTCTATGTAGTGAAAATTGCTTTACAAAAATGTTCAAGGAAATATTTTATCAGTTACGAACGCTAATCTAACAATAATTCTGAAGGTCTTATAAAACTGTACACAATTAACAGTTTCTCCGCATGTTTTAATGAATACGAGGAACCTGATGTAAAAACAGCTAATGGAAGTCCAGAAATGGTATAACAAGTGGAGAATATTTATAAATAAAAGTAAATAAGTCAACATATGACATTCATAATCAACAATAATTGCACTACACAAAGTGAAAAAGTAAAATATATAACCATGCATTTGGACAGGTGATTTTTGGATGAAACGAAAGCCAATGAATATATGCAAGTAAGGAAAACGTACTGGCTCATAGGAAGGAAATCAAAACGGTCACTTGAAAATAACATGGATATATCCGACAAATGCATTATCAAACCAGTCTGAACTAATGGTACACTGCTATGGGATTCAGCAGCAAAGTCCAATGTTGAGATGAGTAAACAATTTCAAAACAAAACACACTTCTATGGGACAAAAAATCTAGCGCTTTATTGATTAAAAGAAGTAGAAATATAATTTGAAAACTAATTATTCAAACGATTAAAGTTTGTGTAAATTTCATTTTATTACGAATTGTCTTCTTGGTACACAAGAATATATGGATGGATTTGTTTGTATATTAACGATAAAAGTTTGTTTTAAATTATATACACGAATTTCTAATATTTACGTTATCTGCAATACAGCACATACATGATTCTTGAAAAAGAATGCTGGGAATAATTAACTCATATTTATTGATGAAAATAATGAAATAACAACTTCATAATAATTGCTATTCCAAATAATAATGTTACAAATTTATTGTATAATCGTTCTTTCATTAATTACTTCCGTAAAAACGTATTTATAAATTATATAATTATATATACAATGTAGATTAAATTTGTGAACTAAAACATTAATAATGAATAGAAAAATATGAAACTAATATTGTGATTAAATAACTTATTTATAATTTGTAGTTGTGATTACTTATTTCTTCATTAAAAAAGAATAATCGTGTATTTATATACACTGGAGAATTTGTTGATACACATGGGAAGTCTAAACGACTCATTAATAATAATTGGCTTCCCGGTGTTACGCAGTGACACGTAATGTGACACAACTAGTGTCAAATTGTTCGGTAATATCAGGCATAATACATCGCGTATAACCGTTTAATACTATCCATCCCTTTGTTTTGCTAAATCCGTTATGCAACCGATTACACGAGGCAGTATTTTGATATTATTGAATCGGTAAACAAGTATATATTCAGATTTATTATTCTCCATCCCAAAGTTTGCCTTATAAATATTAAAATATATATCTATATAAATTCAATTATTTCTGTTTTTAGTAAAACGATTTTCGATCCCAGACAATAATTACCAAGTCCATTTAGATACTTTATTTATTAAAAATTTAAGTGTACATTAGATACGCTAGATGCACTACAGGGAGACGATTATATTATTTTTATAACATTTTTGTCTTTAATGATATGAAGTCTGCAACGAGTATACATATAAATAAACGACAATGATGTCGCGGCCTAGTCTTGAAAATAGACACTATAGTTTTCTGGAGTATGTCGAAGCTATGAGAATGTGTGCTGTGAAACTGTTTAATAAATACGTAAAATTCTCTATTAACTTCAAATGGCCGTGTTAGGAAGTAAAACATTATGTTGAACTTCTGCTAGAAAGTAGATCGGCGAGCTGTATGTCAACAAACAAAACTTTATTGACGATACCAATGGCGTTACATTTCTGTTGATTATACTGCAGCAATTATAATTAATAACACTTTTGTTACCTAATATTTACTATAACCAAACAACCTGATTTTTAAAATTCTGAGAAAGTTCTAGTGATGATACTACGGAGTCCATTGGCTTGTAAACACACGCTGCCATGAAAATTCATAAATATGTTCTTTTAATCTGACGCCACTTGACGTCATTGTCAAAAAAGTCTTCGAGTATACGTCACGGAACTCGTCCCAACACTCGTCACGACACTCGTCACGACAATTTATAGTGCTGCAAATATACAATAGCGAAATATCTATAGTATTACTATTTCAGTTAGCCAAGGTTGGTAAAGTTTTTTGTTCACAAAAGTGATATTGAAATGATTTTGCAACGTATACTCGTACACAGCCCCGCGGAACTCAAAGAAGTATGGCCTATCAATTATCGCACAATAATGGAGGAATTAACGACTCGTAAATCTCTGCTTTATGCGTTTGCAGACGATTTATGCAGTTTGCGATATTAGACAAACGATTATCTGAAAACACGAGCAGCTTTTATGGCTGTTTTTAGAATGAACGTAAAAAACGCATATATGTAAATATTATCGTTATTATTAATGTAAAGCATAAGTCGATTGTTTTCAAGCTTTGAACATTTTGCCTTAGTTTCTTTTTTTCTTTTTTACTCTGCCAAATATAGTAATAAATTAATAGTACTTGATATATATTACGTTCTTACTACGAACTCAAATTTCAATCAATAGCCATACATATTCTGTATCGATAAAAGCCATAAAACCATAATCTGTTTTTTCCGGCCTTCAATAAACAATGAGAAGAAAACTCTGTGACTCGACTAGAATTATATATATATATATTTTTTTTTTAATACACTTTCAATATAAAAAACAATAGAGACTTTTATAATACAATAATAATACGTGTGTGTGGATATTAATTATATCCTGTAGATATATATTTACTAATCGGATGTAAGAAATGAAAATTCGGATTATTTTCGGTAAGCCAATTTTATTAATTAATAAGAAGTAATTAATAATAAATACGTCGTGTTTGGTATCGTTTTGATGATAATTTTATAAATTAACTAAAAACAAAATCGAAATTTCATTTTCCATTGAAAGTAAAGTATTTAGAAATCATTCCTAAAAATGCATCGGACAAATAGAGCAGCCACCCAAACGCAAACAAACCGTTTGCTTGTCTATAACTTGATAACGCAGCCAATAAGAAAATTCTCTCGTATCTATTCAAGCAACGGTATAATACTTCTTAACCAATGATGACTTTTAAAAAGCAAAAGTTCCGTTCGGAAAAAGATCCCGCCAGAATTTTCGTTATCCAATTAGAAGAACCCACATCATATCATCATTTTTATCATATTGTTAAAGATTTTTATAAAACAGCTGCATTTTACAAAACAGCAGCAGTTAGATGGAACTGCATCGGATGATGAAGAAGATGGATATTGCAGTGACGTGGGGTGTTTGTAGAATAACGCCTCAGGTTTTAGGATAGTGATGGATTCGGATGCCTGAAGCGGACGGCTAAGGCCTGTTATAGGGACTTATGAGAGTATGTAAATCTAAATAAATGACAAACGTCTGAATAGGACGGTCGAGGTATGTTAGGGCCAAAATATGTACAAAAAAACATTTTTACCATAAATTTACTTCTTTCCCTTTATGGTCATACTTCATTTGATGCCGACTGTAGGCCGGAACCCGGTAAATGGCTTTGATGCCATGAAAAAACAGACCGAAATAATAAATTTGTCATAACTATAGATTGACGCGTTAGATGTAGGATGTAACAATATAATGCGTGCATTGTACTAAATAGTAGCGTTCTTTAATTTACACAAATGACTTGGCATATTACTTAATATAAAGATATATATTGAAAATATTTTACGGTGCACTTCGCAGGAAGACGCGAGAGTATTTTAAAAAATGAAATATTATGGTACTATAATATTTGAAATTTGCTGACATTTTCGCCCAAACGCACCATATCAAAGTAAAATGTAATAAATATTTTTTATAAATCTTTTATTCAAACGAATTTTTCTTATTGTTCTAAATAAATAAGTTGACAAAACAACAAGAGTATTGAATAGAATGTATAGTTTAAAAATTAGTTTTTTTTAGAATGTTTTCCGTAATCGATGTCCTAGTTTAAAAAATACACACGCATATATATAGAATGTCAAGATAATATCCAATATATAATTAATATTTCTCTGAATACGAAGGTGAAAGTAATTTCGAATTAAATAATCCGCGATAAAACATTTCTTGTACAATATACATATAATAATTTTTTGGTCGTTAAATTTTTTTTTATTGAACTTATAATTATGAACTACGTAATTAAAAGATATGAGCGTTCCACTTTTTCTCAGGGACAATAATTTAAATGTAATATAGTTTAGTCATCCTTTTTACAAACGTGATTTTTATTTCATGCGTATAATTTATTCAAATACATGAATGTTCATTATTTTTACCTAGAAGAGAAAATAACATACAAAATAAATAATATTCAAAGTTCAGTATAAAAGGATGCCCTTAAATATACGAAGCACACAGCTTAGTTAATATCTATAATTTTTTTTAGATTCTTTTTTACATACCCCAACGGTCTCATCGATTAAAATGATAAAAGAAGTGTTCTATTTTAAAGGTGTAAAAGTTACTTTTTTTACCTTTTTATATGGATTATTGTCCGTACAATTACTATACAAAAGGATTTATTTTTCTCGGTTCAAATATCAAAGTGATGATTGTTTTCATTTTTTTTTTTTTTTTTAAGCAATATGCTTCAAATAAACAATAACTCAGTTTTAAGCAAATATTTAAAGACTGTATACCCTATACGCAGATAGCATATGATATGCTCAGAATATCATTTGCTATGTGGGATATGACCACTAGTGTTAGTCGACTATAAGTTATACTGTGAAAAGGAGTAAGATAACCAATTTCAATTTTTTTCACTTTTTTTTTCATTCAGACTTAAATCGGTTGTTGTGAATACATTATTTGATACATTGCAACACATTCAAAAAAAGATATTAATAAAATAAGCGTGGTTTGGAATTATGAAATTGTGATCAAACCTACAGATAAATTTCCACGTATCTTGCAAGTGTGTGAACAGTTCAAAAGATCCCGCAGACAAATTTCCTCAAAACATAAAACATTTTCTGAATCTACAACTTAATTTTATCTCGAGTCCTTCTACATTCGCAAAATGTGGAGATTCACTCGATGACGCATCTTGACCACCCATTCAAAATTCTGATGGTTATTCACACATGTATACATAATTTTCATGATCCACTTGCACGCGTGATATAGAGAATGTTTCACAATGACATATCATGACGTATTTTAAGTGCACCTTATCGAGGAATCAACTATCATCTTTTTGTTTTATCACGAGTATATATTCCAATCGCACTGTTTACACAATGATTCCACTAGTTTAAACGAAAGCTCTTTCGTTGACGACGGTATTCTCCTCTTTGGAAGTTGGCTACAAAAGTGTTTACGTTCAACGAACTTAATCTTGTTGCAGTCTCAAAAGCATCGGCGAGGGCGACCTTCGATATCACGGATAGTTCTGAACGATATCGGTAAAGTAGAAAGTTCTATGCGAGTCTAAATTTAGTAAACCTTTGAGCGTTCTACTTTGGTCACGTTGGCTAAAGATAGACTTTGTGACGTTCAGACTAGGTACGAAGATTCTAAGCTCTCGACCGTCTGTATGAACATGCGTAGTACCATGACGTGGATTACGCGAATCAAATCTATTGTCTTATGTGCATGTAGAGACGTTCTTATCCCCACGACTCGAAACGCAATTAGCGTACTCGTGCGCCAACAAAGAGGTAACGTCTGAACGATTTATAGTTCTGATCTACCTCAGTCTTACAGTTTACCCTATCTTCATAAAAGCTAACAGTACACATATATATCTCTTCCGAAATAGGCAGTTATTTTAAAAGATATTATGAAGAAATTCTAGACACACCCGGAATCTGTAATCATTTCATCTGGATATCTTTTTTATATTATTTTGTCGAAAATGAATTTCAACAATGTAATCGTCAATAACGATTGTTAAACAAATAAGGAAATTTGTTTTCTTTAAATTTTTTCCAAAGAAAAGGTAATTTTTTCTCTCTTAAACAACGACATTAGTAATAAAATTTCAAATCATTCAAAAGTATTATATAATTTAAAAATAATTATGAATACATTTATAACCAAAATTTTAATATATAATTACAATGAATTTTATCTTTATTTTTAATATTGTATTTAGAGTAAAAGTCGGTGTAGTAAAAAGAGAAAATGAGTTTCCTCATTTGTGATCAAATGTTGTAAACGTTAACAAACGAGACGTGTATATAGATTTTCAATTGCGCAAACTGCTAGGTTCATATAGTCACCAACTTTCTTAAATAATTAAAAGAATCGTTTTCGTTTCAGCGATTTTCATGGACTCCGCACCTGTTATGAAGCTTTGACGTACGAGACTTGACGTATACGCTGTCTATATTCTCCGAAAATCCTTTATATATTTAATTGCGATGCCACAAAATAGATTAATTTATATTTGGCACATGTGCTACGTGTTCGGTATATCGGTGATAACTATATGCATAGTAGCTTTGTGTATGAATTAAGGCATGCTTATTTTTAGGTTAAACTTATATACACAAACATTTGCAAAGTCGAGCATTGACTCCTTGTTAAAAGTTTTTCTTTTTAATTTCAAGGGCCTAAATTTTTGTTCAAAAGAGAAAACATAAAATAAGAAAAAAACTGGTTCTGGAATAATTATGATAAATAAAGGCATGAATTTTCAAAGCGATACATTACTTTTTCTAAGAAACTCGTACCAAATGAATCTAATTTTTTTCAAAGTTATCATTTGTTATATGAGATCTTAATATCATTTATGAAATGTGACGTTTTTAATTAATGATGTATATATTAAAAATAAAATTCGACAGTTTCATGCACATTAACGTGTTTCAATAAATCACGTCGACTAATAACGACTTTCAGTTATATAGGGTTAGTTTTAGTATGCGGGTGTAATAAATTTTCTTATGTTTTTGTTTAGGCTTAGATGTACATTGTGAATATGATTTTCTCATGATGTGTTTGCAGATTCATAATTTTGGGATAGGAACATTCGGCGAACGTATATTGTTCTTACTTTAACTAATGATGTATGCTCATTTATGTGCCTACTTATGATGTTTTCGCAATGAAAATAAATCTTAGATAAAAATCTGATATCACTAATACACATATTGTTTTTCTCTTATTTTCTTGTTTGTAGAGTGACAAGAATTTATAAGAATGAAAGTATCTATTCCATGTATAGGAAAGGAGCATTTAACTGTCATTTTATTAAATTTATATATTTCATGAATAAATATACATATATAATGCTTTAGCAAAACAATGTTAAATATTTTATTTACCTCACCTTATTCAATAGACATATTTTTACAGACAAAGCAGTAATATTTCAAGAAACCAACAGTGAAAGTTGAGTCATTCCACTTCATGGACTCTGCGCCATTATATATTTTATAGTGTTCTATTATGTCTACAAAAAATTCATGTTAAAGCGGTCACTTTAATGAGTTTGCTATGGTGTACCAAGAAATCAAAGTAGTTTCTCTTTCAATGAATGTCTATCAATCAAATTCAAATTTTTTTATACATTTTGATCAATTTTATTATTCTCAAGATTTCAGTAAATACTGTGTTACTCTTAAATATCGCATCAAAAAATAAATTAATATTTATTAGATTTTCGACCATTTAACAATACAACTGGCATTAGGCTATATTACGGCAAGAATTTACCTATAGATGACTTTCTTTTGTCTGATGTTGGAAAACGGCGCAAAAAGATACTCATGTCGGAGAAGTTCCTATCAACCAAGTTCAGTATAAAGTCGCCACAATATGATTCCTTGTATATGA
This sequence comes from Trichopria nigra, assembly GCA_030522945.1. Classification (NCBI taxonomy): domain Eukaryota; kingdom Metazoa; phylum Arthropoda; class Insecta; order Hymenoptera; family Diapriidae; genus Trichopria; species Trichopria nigra. The sequence continues at coordinate 19,451 of JAPYZR010000537.1, read as the reverse complement.
CATTTTATCAATGTTTCCCGTTCGTGTCAGAATCGTGACTATATGCTACATTTCTCGTTAGAGGAATTTTCGTAGGAATTGAAATAATACCAATGATAAAGTGTAAGTTTGCAAGAAACTTTCAAAATAAAAACATTCTTATTCATTTCATGCATGTCTCGTACAAAGGTGAAATAAGCAATAATAATAAATCCTACAGTCAGTTTAGTTGGAATCACGTTAATATAGTTATATCCAGTAAGTTGCTTTATCCATTTAAACGTTATTTTAACAAGAAAGAAAAATTTGTCACCACGATTTAGTAAATAAGACGGTACACTTTGTGTTTCACAGAATCTCGTCTCGGTCGAATTTCATTTTATTTATGACTGACGAGATTCTGATATTCGTAGAAAATTCAGTGTTAATTTTTAAGCTGATTTTACGAATTCAAATTGTAGCGAAAAGCTAAACCTGTCCTAAAATACCAAGAGAAGCCGCGAAAGCATCATGACTTTTTAAATTTAAAATGTAGAAATTTTTAAATTCAGAGTGTCGAAAATCGCCAATAAAAACGAAGCTTCAATATAAACGGAGTAATTTTCATAAGGCAAAAACATTAATTAAGTTTATAAATAGCAGTCACAATACACGCCTTTTTAATAGACTGTATATTAAAAAAGACAAAATATTGTCATGTCTGTATAATGGTTTTTATTTTTTTAATTTACAGAATAAATTAAAATATAACGAAGCTTGTGAAGGGATCCATAAAAGATTAAACAAAAAATACTATAATTCAAATTTATACAAACGATTCATGTTTACAACAGTTTAACTATTTCGTCGCCACTATCGATTAAGGTGTCAAACATATCGATTAAATATTGGGAAAGTGCTTTAATAATAAATCTGCAAAGTAGAAGCACGTGACAATTCTTCAAATTTTCTGTAACATTTAACCAATATCTAAGAACTAATATTTTTAAATAAGATCCAAATTTTTAATAAAATGTCATGTAATGTCATAACATGAGTATAAACTGAATGTTCTCGACAATTTTATTCGCAACAATTAAATATAGCAATATGAAAAAAATAGAAACCTATTATTCTGTAATTATTTATTAATGTTTTAAAGTGAGTTGCAATTCTATACTATATTAAACATATATGACTCCTTGGCACAATGTTATGTAATTAAACAGAACTTTATTATTGTAATTCTGAGAATATAGCTTAAGATATACGTTTTCTTTTTTTTTTTTTTTTTTAAGAAATATCCAAAAATATCTTACAGAATTAATAGTAAAAAGAAAGGAAAAACCCTAAGAAAATGTTGGAGAAATGAAAAATGACCATCTATATCGTGGGCGTTTTATATGGCTTTAACGGCATATAACGGCTCTCTTGGTGTGTGAACCGCACGGCTGTAATGGTATTGCGGTCACTGTTAGGTGTCGTGATGCAAGGAAATAAAAATGTTCTTAATTGCTAAAATTGCAACAATTAACCCGCACGCGCCTTTAAAACACGTGGACAAAAAGTTCTCCTTATAGCGCATTTTAATAAAACGAATTCATTCCATTTAAAATTACGTAACCGTGCAGATTAAACCGCAACGTAGAACAATTTCGGAGTACCGAGACAAACATATTTCAACGATACTATTTACCAGAAATGAATATTTTCATTTATGAACCTAACGTGTTCCGTGATATATATGATAAAAGATCTCAAAAAGAATTGAGTAGATTTCAGTGAAATTCAGTGTAAACAGATTGGATTACAAGATTTCTATTATAGAATGGATCCAAATTAGACAACTTTCAGTGTGTGTGCTCTTATAGGTTCAATTCAGGTTTTGAAGTCAATTTTTAGACATTCATCTTTTCATCTTATTGCAACTAATCTTGTTCCTGAAAGGGTACTATTTCATGCGTGCGGAAACCTGAAAGGTTCTCTCACGCAAACATCAGGATTTATCAACAACCGCAGGTAATAATTAGCATGAAATAAATTCGCTCCGTTGATAACCTAAATTACCGCCACGAATCTGCAAACGGCCACTATAGAAGATACACGTGTGCCTTGTGGTTGATACGGTGAAATTTTATAGCTTAGTTTCAACCTTCGCGATATGTGCATTCGCACGCCTCCCTCGCGTGTGTCGAGCACGTTTCCCGGAACGTAAGCATTAAGTAAACCAATACTTGTTGCAAATTTCGATAACACATAACTTTCGTAAACCAGACTTACATCGGCTGGTTTTTAAGATAGCATGATTGCGAGGATGAAGTCAAAATATTGTCGCTTTTGGGCATACGTCAAAAATAAAGGATTTGCGCAACCGTGATGACTGTGTCTTTGTTGATACATTTTGCATTGTTGACAGTTACAATATTATTTGAAAATATTATGCTTCAATGTATTGCATGGAATAAAATTCTGGCTTTGCAGGAACCGATCCAACCAAAATTGCATTTTTTCAAATTTTAATTTTGTTTGTACGGAAGATCCAGTTGCTTGCGTGTCCCAAGACTTTACAGATGATTAGAACAAGCATTCAATGCATCTGACAGTTGTTACTAATGTTATGCAAACATTTTAAACAAGTTTTTATGATTATTCGTCCGGACAAAGATCAACGATAAACTACCAGTTTTTACTAAAAGTATTTTAGCAGCTGTTACAAGACTATTGAGAATATTTATTTAATTAAGAATTAATATTCTTCCTTAAGGCATTCTATGTGCAGTTTTGAATAGCACTTTCAATATTGCGTCTTTTTTTTTCAATCTCCATCGAATATTGTTTTTTATTTTCTTCTTCTTAATGAAAAACAACAAAAAATGATAAAAATTAGCAAAAGTTACTGCTACTGATGAACTACGAAATACCGAAAAAAATTGTTTTTCTAAAATATTTTTAGTCTTTTTCATAGTTTCAAATCATTCTCCGTCCAATATTTATTTACTTACTGTACTAAATATGATAATAACTATACTATATTGGCCAGTGTTTGCAAGACGTCATCAAATTGGGTTAGGCCATTTTATCATAGAAAAATGAATTTAAAGAAAGAATCTGCGTCTACTTTACGGAATAAGTATTATTGGAGAAATCATATTACGACTGTAGAAACCACAGACGCATGATTGTGTTAACCATAAGAATGACCTTGTCAGCTGTCGTATGGTTGACATGAGAAAACTTTTTCTCATGTGTGTACACTTTCCACTATATGTACAATGAATTCAAATGAACAGCAACAACGTAAGGTTTATATATATATATATATATATATAGAGTTTGGATTTTAATTTACAGAGGCGTCACATAGTACCATAAATGTGTTAGACCATGGACCGTTTATTGACACGAATGTCGTTACTGATACTTGCACGTGACCAATTCTTCAGATGCTGAATCGGGCACCACGTGTTTAGAGATATCAGCAGTAAAGTACACGTATGCAGCATAGAATCCGACGTGCAGCAAGAAGTAAAAGTAGTCAAGAAATCATGACTGAACGCTATTGAGCATGAAATAACAAACGTTAACTTGAAATGCCATACTAAACCATTTCTTGAATAATGCGGGAATAATTAAAAAAATAATAATAAAAAATGACTTTGAAATTTGAAATTGCAAAATATGTGTATATTTTTCTAATTATACGTGTAGAGGATAAAAAATTCTGACTTAGTTTTTTTTGTAAAATATTTAAATTTTCGAGTTTAATGGTAGTGACAGCTTTAATATATTAGAATGAAAATCGATTTTGAGATTTATGAAAGATTCCTGTAGTAAATGCAATCAATTCATTAAGTGATTTGAATATTTTTCAACATTTCTTTTAAAGTACAATCATGGAAACTTTTGTTGTTAAATTATAACACGGCATATGTATATTAATTAATCGACCTCGAAATGACTGAATGATATAATGTAGGCAGTCGACCAACGTTAATTCCAATTACGCCTTAAAGAGGTTGCGTGTGGATCGAGATTTATATTTTCAAATCGGCATACAACGCATATATATTTTAGTATATATAATATATTATATTATGTTAATATAAGTTTGAAATCTACCAGTATACTAACTTATATATACATAAACGTAAATCATGATTTAACTTTTTACTCCAAAAATGACATTAAGCTGTGTTTCGATCGTCCTGTCATTTTCGTATGCTTTCATTCGAAATATTAACTCCCTCTAAAGTCAAATCTATTTATATAATAAGGGCATGCTTACAAAATTCTGATTTATTAAGATTTACACCTTCGTGTCGACGAGTATAACTTGTTACTTATAAAATTCCGGATCCCATTATTGTCCGACAGGAAATAAAAGAAAAAAGTACTACACATAATACGGCACCGAATAATAATTTTTTTTATAAAGGTTTAATTGTATCGTCCTAAATGAAGTAGAGCAATCTAAAGCGTTCGCTTGAGAGCAAGTGTGTCATGTTCGATTTCATTTTCTTAGATGCAAAGTGTCGAGTCTGTTGTTGCATCGGCAATTCTATCGCTTTTACGCATCAGAAAATTTTTCGAAATCTGGGCCATCTTAGAGTGCGATGACACAATGGACACCATCTCGGACATCAATTTAATGGCTCACTCTTTTACACGTACGATTATGCGTTTTCACTTTTATGCCTTTCGGCGTTCCTGAAGCAATAATGCAATTTAATTCCGATGATTATTAACACCTTTCAATTATATATTTGTTGAATTAAGATTTTAAAGTTGAATTTTATGTCAATCATAAAAAATATAGATAATAATTTCTAAGATATATTTATGCGATGGTGTACAAAGACCTGAATAACCTCATAATATGCTTCAATAATCTTCCGTGTAAATGGAACAGTGCGTCGGACAGCGCCCCTTATAAAAACAATTTAACAATAAACCTTTATAATAATTTCAAGGTTTATTTACATTTTACGCTACGCAACCCTTCATAACCCTGAAAAAAAAATTATAAACAGGCACAACAATTTTAATAATATTGACACGTATTAAACACTGCAATCGTTGGTATAACCTGTTTAATTGTTTTGCAAATTATCAAGTAGTTCAATAAAAAAAAATTATTTTTATTAGTTTGCAAACTAGAAATCCTGCTGTTTTTAGTTTGGAAAACATAACATGTCAAAAGTAAGTTTCATAAAGAAATGTTTCGATTTGTGTAGAAAATTCAACACTTACCGAGATGTGACAGCGATTCTAATGAATCTGAAACAATAAAACGAAATAAAATTAGTTTTACAATTATACAGACTAATTTACTGTATAAAATAACCGAAACAATTTAACATTGACAAATGAAATGAAAAGTTCTTATCGGATCGCAATCGAAGACGCAACTTGACATAATTCAAGTTCAAGGAAAATGTGTTAAATATCGATCGTGCGTGTATGCGCCAGTCTCGATAATGCGGAAAAATGCACTTACTATAAATAAACGATTTGTGCGACAATAACATTACATGGCTACAGGGTAATTCGTTGATAAACGAATGCGAAAATCGTTCGTCCCAGTAACCCGTGGATTTAGTGTCAGGGCATTGAATAAAATCGAAGAGGTTTCATCGATTCGATATTGGCTATAGCCTATTAAATATAACTGATCTTCTTTCATCAAAATTCTTACGATAACAAGTGTCATTAACAGTTAGAATTAATAGAGCAATTTAAAATGTAATGTGAAAATTCAGCATTACAAAAAATGAAAACAAAGGGTATATATAGAGTAAATGTGTGTAACATTATGTAAGAATGTATACAATGATTTTCTTTATCGTTTATTTTAGTTTTTCTTCTTTTATTCGAGTCTACGATATACATATTGTTTATAATAATCATTACCACAATTTTCATAATTTAATGTTTGCATTAATTTCAATCGCGAGAACAATACTGACTATTATATGAGGTGTCCAACACATTAATGAACGAATATTCCAAGAAGTACTTAAAAGCGGCAAAATTTGATCCGATTTTTAGTTTAATTATACAACGAATTACTTTCATTTGGCCTTTGCGATCCATTTTAATACATTGTAGTGATGGGTCATCCTCGAAAATTTGGGGTGACTTTCATTTAGCCCATATGGCTCCTCATATATTGTATCCTATTGTGCCATGCAATCAATTTTTTATTTTGCTCTTTTGGTTTAAATATTTGAATAATTTAAAAATGCAACACGAACTTCACGTAATTTAATTAATAGAGGAAAAATACATAATAAATATAAAAAAAAATGAATATTTATACATCCTTGACAAATTCTCAAAGTAAGTAAATAATTGAAACAAATTTTAGATTATGTTGCAAAATTTCAGAATTCTACATACATAGAAAAACAATAATAACAAGGTTTTATATAGTTGAATTACATTCATTGAAAAAATAAAATTTTATAGTTCACTTGGAGTAAATTGTACAGATTAAAACAAAAACCATTGTTTTAACCATAATTGCAATCGCGAGATATAGGTGTAGTCAATTCGGAAATCCTTCAATATCTTAATTTTTCTACTCTTTAAATACCAATACACAGAATCGTTGCCTCCACATCTTGCGAAACTCCATATAACCTCAAGCGAAATGCTGGTATTATTTCTGCATCTTCGATCATTTCGACGAAAATAAAAACAGTCATCAGGTTAAGGAGTTATCCACTTACGTCATTGGGTACTTCGGCAAGTTCCTACGAATTGCCCTAACCCTCTGAGTATTAGGCTGTGACTATTTTTGCATGTGGCCTGGATCGAATTATATTTCAAACCATGTGCACGAGAGAGACGGATATTTGGCCAGTCAGTAAGCTATTCCATCTTCTGGCTACGACCCCGTTATTTCTTGCCATGTCAGTATATTTATACACCACATCAACTGTACTAACTTATCCCTTATGAGCTCCAAATCATAGCAACTTTTCATCGGTCCACTAGCAATTATTGCGCGAATCGAGGTTGCACTCGTTTTTAGAACTTGTGTGCGACGTAAGACACGATTCAAAATGTACTGACGCTAGTGACATATTTGGGATCTGAACGAATTGAAAAAAGTTCGAAAATTAAAATAGCTTTTAAACTTGACACAGTATTTATACCATGCTTATTAAGGGTACAATGCATTTTTAGTTATTCTTTAAAGCTTTCGGTTTAAAAATCACTAATCATCGGCTTAGTTTTCTATTAAATGATTCGAAAATATAATTACAATATTAAGGATATACTGCACATTTCTTCCAGACTTTTTTTGTGTTCGTTATTGAGAAACTAATTTATCTCATTCACACTATTTGTCACTTATTTAAATATAGATATGAGTAAGAAGTGAAATGTGATCTACTCTCCAGGTACGAATCTTTTATATCGTTATAGCACGGTACCGGTTCAACTTGTACTTCTTTATAAAAAAATGAGGATATCCACAAATTCAGAGACGATATATATATATGGTCAGTATCTCCTGGCTTTCTCTACTGTGCATGTCCACATAAGTTTTTCGTAAACCTGATGTTTGTTGTTAAATGTTAATCAACTATTATTCCTATAGATCCGCCACTACGTTTCCTGAGGCATGGACTCGTATATAATTAATGCGAATAATTAAACTATAGTTAAAAAATAAAAATATGTTTTGAAATATGATAAAGAAATTAATAAAATTTATTTATGTCCTCTTCTGCATTTTGGTTCACCTCGTGTCGATTGATATAAGCGTGGAAAAACATAAGGTACTGCTCTCTGGGTATTTTCATTCATTTTCTACGATATTGTTGTAAATATACAATAATATAAATGTTCAATTCTACGAAATACAATAATATAATTCTACGAAAATAAATGAAAACAAACATCGTATGAAATTTAATTTCTCCATGATCAATAAAAAAACAATTAAGTTCACAACACTATTTATTATTTATACTTATATATTATTCATATACGGGAGATTACATGTAGTATATTGTATCACAGGAAACCTTACGATTTTTATTTCTATGGATAGAAACTTTCGTTTTTTATTGATTAAGTGTATAATTACTTATTCAAGTGCTTGGTACTCGTACACATCAGATGACATTGACAGAATATTAGTAGAATTTTTTTTTTTTTTTTCTCAATGATATAACAGCATATAGAGAAGAATGCGAATAATTACAGCTTGATAAGTGGTGACATCAGGCGCATAAAAAATGTTCTGTAGCTCGAACGCTAGTTCGATGATTAAATTAGCCCTGCTAATTGGTACTGTAGCCCGTTGTTCAGGTCGTGAATTGTCGGTATTTGAATTTTTGTCAGAGAATATTTTAATTGAATATTTTAATTGAACCGGAGCGTTAATAATCAACCCACACGGCCATAGAAAATTGTAAAATTAACAGTATATGTACGTATCTCTTTTCAAATCCTCCCATTGAAAATTCGTAACACATGGACGAAAATATTTCTCTTAAAAGTGTATTTTTAATTGTTAGAAGGCACGGAGATACAAGGTACCTTGCGAAGGAAATACTTTTTCCCACTAAACTCAATCATATACTCAGTAACTTAAAAACTGAACAAACCTAAAGTTGAAGTGTAATCAATTTCCACAAGTAAAATATTTTCTTGAAAGCATATCTATACACAGTTTACTGAGGCTTGCATAGGAAAGTTGTAATGCTAAATAAACAAATTATTCGATTTTTTTTTCAATACAGTATATTTTTATAGAAAAGAAAAAAAAATCATAATGTTTTGAGGATAATGTCAAAATTCTTAGATTCTGTATACTTAAACTGCAAAGATTTCATAATAAATAAATAATAATTTGTATTGTTTTTATTTGTATGTATACAAAAAACTTGTTATAAGTCCTTTGATTTTATAATGCTATAGTTGTTTGATTAAATATTTTAAGAATATCTTACATCATTTACATCATGAATATGCAAAATAATCACGTTCTTATGGCGGTCTGACTACAAATTTTCGTGTGTTTGCTTACTTTACAATCCAACTGTTCTTCTACACTAACGGAAAAAAAGTAAACTTTTTTTTTTATTTCTTTTAGTATGAATTTCTGTTCGTTTAATGTTGATATTTTCCAGTAATGATCTATAGAATCTATAAGATCCATCATAAATTCAATACAAACATTGTCCCTATAGAATATCTATTCAATGTGATCCGTGGAACAAAATATTTGTTTTTATATTTTCCTTTTTATGTCAGAAATCCAAGAAATAAAAAAATATTTAAATATACACTCACGAACACATGTAAAACATATAATAGAAATATAACATATACACGTATACATATAATAGAAGTTATATTTTCGATAGATTGTATCAATCGCAGATAAAAAAAGCGATAACCTCGTTGCGTGCAATGATTGAGGAATGAATGAATGCGTGCTGCCAACGATAAAAAACGAGCACGTGGAATTTTTTCTACACGAGCGAACGTAAAAGTTCGCAACTCAAGCATTTTATAAAGAGTGAAAATAGTCAAATTCAGTATTATTTAGGAAATTTACAAGGCATAATTGCAGTTTCACAAATTGCCACACAGTTAAATTACAAAAATATATATATATACCGACAATTGATATGACATCGTAATTTCAGTGTTCGTGCCGAATGGACGATGAGGTGACATGCTCGTTTGTTTTTATAATTATCATTTTTATCCGCCTACAATTCAACTCAACGTAATCGATTGTAACCGATCTTGATATTTTTAATTAGGATAAATTAATATAATTTTATGTTCATAACTTATGCAATTAATCAGGCAATTACGGAATCTATACTCCGTTCGCGCACGTGCCCCCGCGTTTCACCTACAAAGAGAGTGCTATTAAACAATTATTTCCTCGAAAATCTATAATTACATCTCGTTATGCATTTTCAATGCATTGCTGACAATTAAGTAAAAATACTTCCACGCGGCATATTCTAGTCGCAAAAACGAAATTAAAAATAACAGAATATATCATTCCTGGTATAGCTATATCGGCTTGAGCGAATATATAGGTATGGAATTAAGAATCATCTAATTCGATTTCCTCTTTCGCATAATGCACGACCTTCAAGGTGGTAGACTCGATATGCGCGCATGGTAAATTATTTTTCTTCTCATTGCAATTTCTTATCGTACAGGGAAAGCTGCGACGATCGCGACCTCGTAACGTCGACGTGAGTTGCTTCTTACGCGCATTACATAATGTTCGAATAATTAGCAACTCGATGATTACTCCACGATGCCCGTATGTAGTCTTTACGACTTTGATATGTATGGCAATTATTGTTAACAGTTAATACATATTTCAGTATGGAGTCTCATGTTACTTATTTAACATTAAATTGAAAAAATTTAAATCAGCTTTTTAATGCCAGATTTTTTTACTTTTTCTAATTGCCTTTTTCAATATTTACATTTACGTATATCACAAGTTTTGATAAGAACTCTTTAGTCAATATTCTTTTTTAACAAAAGATATAAATATAATGTTCATTTATTATTATTGTCATTATTGTCAACATCCCACATCTGTCGTCCTTTATTATCAAAGTGTGTACGATTACGTATTATCAATACGAATTTACAAAGGCAAGAGACAAGTACATTTTTACACGTTACTATACCATTTATATCATTTTTCGGTTCAACACAAAAATATAGATAAATATTTTTTAATTTGGAGATATATGACATTAATTTATAAATATGTATGGAAGTGTGGGCTAATTGATGTAACTTGCTATCTGCACACAGATTTTATCCTTAATTAGGTAAACTGTATTTGCAGAAGTTAAAAACAATAATATTTGATATTGTCATCAATCCGACTAAAGCGAAAAAAACCTTGGCACTTTGGATGATAAACGAAAACATGATAAAAAATATGTGATAATACAAATTTCGAAAATTAATGAAGAATTCACGAAGTAGTAAAAATTACTGCAGGAGCTCGAAAATTAATATTTTGCAACTTTTATTTAACGCTTAGTAAAACAACGTAGTAAAAAATACGGCTTTCTACAAGGTTTTTCGTTCACTATAATTCAGTATCCTTATAATAAAATAAAAAAAAAAATGTTGAAAAGAAATAACATACTTGCAGTCTCTAAAAAAGCAAACATCAACGAATATAACAGAGAATATTCTGCATCAAAATATACTACATTTTGTGAAGATGTGCGAAGAACACCTGATGCAGAACACCTTTTATGATGATTCATCTCACAATTTTAAGCAAAAAAGTCTTGTAGAAAAATTTGATCCGATTGATAGCGAATTATGGCGAATTGTACTAAGTTGGCCTTTGCCGCCAATTTAGATACATTGCGATTAGGGGACATGAAGAAACATTTGGAATACCATGAATCCACCAGATTAATTTAATTTTTATTTTTATATATATTTGCACGATATCTTTTTACAGTTCCACTTGAAATTAAATTGTCAACTTGAATCCTCTATAATCTTTAAAAGCATCACCTAATATTATGTATCGTAAAATTATTTTTTAAATCAGCCAATATTGCAAATGTATGTTACATGCGACATTATAAAATCATTACGTTGTTTACAACATTATAAAATAACAACTCCGTCGATCTGTATTATTTTTAGAACTTGTGGAAAATTACAAGATCACTTCCTGGAGGAATTAACCTCATTGCTATTCTCTGGAATTGCAGCAGAATCGCAAATTTCATTTTGTATAACATTAATTTTTATCGGAATAATGTATTTTTCTATCAATTATCGCTCTTGATGTTTGAAAATAACTACTGGTAGTGTATTTCCCAAGAAGTTTATTATCAACATGACTGTTTTCTTCGCGGGTACTGCTGGGGGTATGTTCCCGCGATTTACCAAGATTCTTTCGGACCAAACAGCTATTGCGCGATAGTCTGATCTTTTTAACCTCTTTTTAATTAACTCATTAGCATCAAACTGATAACAGTATCAAGTGTCATGTATATGCTGTATCTTCGGTGTAAAATGCACTTGGTTAAAGTTAATGTGACATGATTTTAATACATGATGATTTACATAAGTACCTAATCTTAGCGCCCATATTACGATAATGTATGTTATTTTTAAAAACACGACGATCGAACCGAACATCCGGTTACTTTAAATAAACGTCGATAAACATTATTTTTTAATGAATGAAAATAATTTGACTGCGCCTGATCTAACCCCTAGTTACATATATATTATTCGGAAAATTTTAATCCAATCCAGGCTTCCAATTCGATGTGATCTCTGATCGCGACAAAAACATTAGCAATTTAATTAATAATAATAATAGTAATAATATAATAAAACAATTAATAGAAAGTAGACATATATACAAGATCGTGTACAGTGTCTCACTGATAAATCTTAGACTTGTTTGGTGAAATAATTCTCATCAAAGTTCTGATCTGTAAGAAATGCAGTAAATCATTCTGAAAAATGTATTTCGCATATATATATATATATATATATATATATATATATATACGAAAATTAATCGTTAAATAACTGTTATTTTATTTAACAAACGTTGCATTGAAAATATGTTGTGTAAATGTCGTTACAGATTTATATATTTTCATCATTCTACGCGAGAAATGACATTGTTAATAACAAAACAAATATTCTCATTATGGTCTGATCGAATTTAAGCTATTATGTATTATTTCTACGTTCAGGAAAAACATTTTCCAATTTTAATAACACGATGATGGTCATGCACTGCATTACATGCCTATAACTTAAATGTATTTTTTATATTGATTTTTATTTGAGATTTTCTCTTTGCTAAAAGTCAATGAGACCAGAAAAAATGTCCATAAACTGATCTCATTATATTATGATTAATGTAGCAGATATATGACAAGATTATCTCACCAGTTCGCACCACGGTTCTCTCCGAGCCGAAGGTGCTGGATTTTGGTGATTGATTATTCTAGTCATCTATAGTTTCGTCAAATCATCACTGCTCCATGACCAACCATAAAACATGAGCCTTGTATAATATCATATAAAAATTATTTGACTGGTATATAATTGTGTTAAAAATAGTCGGGAGATAAAACCGAAAAACTAAAAAAATAACAATTTACTAAATTCTAAACGAAATTTATCTTTTTTTTTTTTTTTTTTTTTTTTTGCGAAACAAAATTAAATATGTTTAGACCATATATTCATACTATGGCACCTTTTTTATAATGAGTAATCGCAATTTTAATATTTATTTATTGATCGCCAGTTATATTCATTTCCCTAATCATAATTTCCATTAGTTTTGTACATGGTTCAATGATTTATTGCAAATTGTAACATGCCATTGTAATTCGAAAAAACGATAAAGTTTAAAAGTCAAATAATTTAATTTTCTGATATTTTTTTCTTTATCCTGAATGTCCTAAACTTAGCATTGACAGTGAGTATAACGTCGCTATCGGTCTTAATAATCGGCTTTTCGAAACCAAATGACTTTGACGTCAGCCGATAATGCATTCTTACAATTCTTATAATCCATCACTCGCAAAAAACTATAATTGGATGGTGGTTTCTCTTTCATTGATAGAATATAAGATTTCCTGCTTTTATTTGTCTTTTGAAATACAATTCCCATTTCGTTTGTCAATGAAAATTGCATTGTTCGGGAGCGAGTCGATCAACAATTAAAGTAATCGGTACAAACGCTTTCAAAGAAGATTTCCTTCGGGCATTGGCTAGAAAATAGAAGATAAATACGTTAACGTCGATTACCTAATGGGGAGTGGAACTAAGTTGGAGGACGTATTTCTCAAGAGATCAAAAAATTGTATTAGAGAAATGTTGATCTGCTTTATCATTTATTAATTACTTAACTCAACAAATAATTCTGTTTCTGTATCATATAATTGCCGTTTAATTACAGAATTAGCTTGAATAATGATAACCAAATTGATGTGTATACTGCAAATAGGTTGGTATTAGGGAATGAGGGAGTAGTATTAGTTTTGTATTATTTAAAAATAAAAGTCATTCCAGTAATTGAATTTCAAATGAGAAGATGATTAGAATTACTCAGGCTAAAAATAGATAAATTCACGGACGCCAGGGCATGTTCAATATAGAAATATAGAAATAATTGTATTTTTACGCTATATATATACAATAAAGTGTTTCTATGTTTCTAATTTTATACTTCAGGTGGTCATTCTTTTTTAATGCTAAAGGTCGATGGAGCAATTGATTTATTTTGTCACAGCGTTAAAGTAATCTTGATACCATTGTTAAATTTCACATCATTATTCTACTTCCTTAATACAGACCACTCGAAATTTAATCGGGAAAAACTGTTCGAACCGTTAGAAGCTAAAAATAGAATTTTTGCCGCAGCATAATTATAACATCGATCATCAGCTTCAACGAATCTTATGAAAAAGTAAGGAATGGCATGAACGATTTATTTCTCAACGATACCATTAAGTATATGCAAGAGGAAATTGGCGAGTCTCTTGCATGTTTGCTGGGATCGTTATCGGGCAGCACGAGTGGAAACATCAATTTTTCCATTATTGCATCATTGTCACTTTCTAGTTGCGCTGCAATCTATGAAGCGTACATCGCGGGAGGTCCTCCAAGTTCAGAAGTTGAAGAGCAATGTCGTGGACGAAGACGATCGATATACAAATATGTGCAATTGGCGGTAATGGAATTCCTTGACCGCAACCATGGACTGCGCTTACGGTCGATAGTACGAGCGGTTCCCCAATGTCAGCCTAGCAATCAATTCCACCGTTAAGGCGTTTTGATTGGAAAGGAGATAAAGATGGCAAAATTCATAGAATTCTATTCCTAACTTCGTTTCTTTATATTTTAGCAATATCACGGTTCGCCTCGTCGTTCGTTGCAAAACGTCGTAAATCGCAAAGCAGGATTCTTTTTTTGCAATTTTTACAGCAAATGTTACACAATTTTGGACTGATTGAAATCTTCATCAAATAAACACATAGTATATGTTTAAAATGTTTTTTACCCACTTTTTTAGACCATTTAACGAAATTTGTAAATTTAAGCATTTTCATTGATTCTTTTTAATTCTCGTTGAATTCTACTGATTTTTCCTAACTATATAGTTTCGCCAGGTTTGTCAAATTGATTCCTATTATTCACATTAGTGCATACTCTTTATTATAGCCATTGAAAAGGTATCGTTTGTTTTTTATCCCAATTTTTAAACTTATGACGATTTATATACAATTTCTTGTCTTTTTCAATATTTTTTAAGATTGTTAGCATTTGCTAATTTTGTTGACGTTAAAATAACTTTAATCGATGAAATTAAATTGATTTTAATCTACATCGTTTTCGGTTAACCTTAATCAGTCTCTTCAACTTGTGGTCGTTTTTTTCAATGTTTAAATTATTTCTATTAATTATTTTATTTTGTATCATGTATTACACTCTTATATTCTATATTTTCACTGTTCACATTTCATTCAAATTTTTAACTTTTATTGAATATGTTTTAATATATTGTGGGGACTCGCGGATATAGATTAGGTTTGGTAGGTTGAGGTTAGGTTGCCATTTTTCTTTTAACATATACATCATACATCACGAACGTCCAATATTCATTTTATTAGATTTTTTTTTAATTAATTAGCCTACTTTTAAGTAACAATATACATGCGAAAGAGTCCCTACAAGTAGGGGATTATGCTGTAAATTTGTGGGGACAGTCCTCACAAATCAAAAATCTCTCGAAAAGTAGATGTAAATTCGTTTTTTGGTCCCACCAGTATGTCTGGGACCTATATATATATATATATGTGGAATTTTATATGGTTTATTTTTAGTTTATCATAGTCATTGAATGCCGAATTTTTTTTTAATTGCTCATATCCAAAGATTTATTACATTGGTATTATCAATTTTTGTTTTAATTATTGTTGCTTTAATTTAATAAGTCCCTTTAATTCTCATATCCTAATCTTGTCTTTGGTATAGATATATTTATTTTGCCTACTTTCGTAAGAGTCGTGGGGTAAACCACGCAAGGGAGGTATCGTGTACACAAGCCGGGAGACGTAGATGTCGAGTAATGCTGCGAAGATGCCGGGAGATATTCATTAAAGGAGATGTGTTGTACATGATTTCACCTTGTGATTTACCTCTCGGTTTGGCCTATTGTCACTTTATCAAACATCATTAATTTTTCTTTAATTTAGAGAACTCTTATTGGTGTGTTAAATTTTAAATCATTTTTATGTTTATAACGTTCACTATTTTTTTTTTTTTTGTA
>JAPYZR010000536.1:0-69857 GCA_030522945.1 Trichopria nigra | reverse complement strand
AGATTCGCTATCCTGTCACGCGATCTCTCTCACAATGCGCTGTCTATTTATATAATCTCTATATATATATATATATATATATATATATATATATATATATATATATACAAAAGTAGGGTATTGGGTAACAGAATTGCATAGGGAAAGGAATCGGTATTCAAGTTTTTGATCCTGGATAATCCAATCAACGACGATTCTTTCAGAAGTCTTCGCGGGAATTCTCGTCGAGCTTTATAAAAGAACATTACGTCCGAAATGACGAAATGTCCGGAAATGTTCCTTACAATAATTATTCTGCATTTATTTGCATTTCACTCTCTAAATTTCTTGGATTGAAAATTGGACCACTCCTTAAAAAAAAAAGTAAAATGCCACTCTCAAAAGAGTTTGCTTATATATTCCATTATTAGATTAGATAATCCTACAGCACGTATAAAAGTGATTTAAATAAACAATGCATATATGTACATAATGAATTGGTCACTTATATATATACGTTCCATATATACTTTCATTCGAGTAATTCGTTTTTTACTGCAGTTTTATGGAATTCAAAAATGCGCCAATTGATTTATCACCCGTAAATCACACACACCACATCGTGCAATCATTTATATAAAATTGAAATATGTTTGTACGGCTAAATAATCGCGCGAAAACCTACAATTTTAAATCCGACGGAAATTATTTCGCAGGAATAATCCTTTTCCATACTACGCTCGATATTGTAACTTTATTACGCCGTTAATATTAAGGTAAGCAGTATAATATCGGAAATTTACGACGTGGCAAATCCGCCGTTTACGACTTAACGAGCAATCGTATATTTTTGTCGTTTTCGGACCTCGCGTCGAGAGCTTTGTCGTGTCGATCGTGGAGGGAATGCAGGTAAACGGAACATACCTTTGCTACTGATAAGAAGCGACATATACGTGGCCCTGCATCCACCATTCCACAAAGTCACGCTACGGAAATGCGTGGCGAACTTTTTTCCCCGGAACTTTTACGACTTGAAACGTTCCTATACTTCTGAACATACCTAATGTGCGGTAACAATTATAGCATTACCTTAACGATGCTTTTCTCCGTAGTGATAAAACATTGACGATCTACCTGGAAGTGCACTTTCGGTATGTCGTTCAAATGGTATTTGCTCGTTTATTTCGCTCAATATATAATGGTATATTTGATCTAGCGATTTCGTGCTGAGATTTATAAATAAAAACAATATAAATCATTGTATAGTAATTTTTTTGCAATTTTATTTTTTAGTTTGAACCTTACTTTCAAATTTAGTAGATAATAATAGTCAAAGATTATGCAATGTAGATCATCATTTATTGATTATATGTACGCACAGTGGACCAGGAATGCCGATTCTAAAATTCAGAATTATCACATGTTTTACATTTAAATAATTAACATATCTAAATAAATCAGTTGTTAATTTTTTATTGCCTTCTTATTTCTCATCCATGTACGAATTTATTAAGATTCAACAGGTATTGATGCACAATAATTGGAAAAATGATATACGCACGCATTTGCGTATAAGATCGTGAAGTACCAAAAACGTATTGAAAATTAAAAATACGAATTGAAATGAATTCGTGTACGCGTTAAGTGAATTCATTTTCAGTCGTTTTAATTCATTTTAATTCATTTTAATTCGTTTGAATTGGTATTTTTAACTTTCAATACGTTTCCGTTTACAGGGATCTACATAGCAGATAATAAGATGCAGTTCGACAATACTGAATGATCTTGACATTATATATTTGCAATAGTAATTGAGTTATATTTCCTCTTCTATTCTTTTTGTCTTGATTTTTTTTTCATGGCATTCGAATAACACGAAGCCATTCATAAAACGAGAAATGTTAGAAAGTATTACAGATGATAATGGAGCAACTGGTGTGAAGTATATATCTTAAATGAATTGAATATTGATGTAAAAACTCTTGAATGTGATGTTCCCAATTCTTCGATAAACAAAAACTCGCAACTGCAAGTAAAAAAATGACAAGATTTGGAACAAAAATTAAAGAACATATTAGATCCGACATATTAGATTCGCCATTTTGAATTTTTAAAATCTGGCCTCAGATACCTAATGAGCGGCTTGAAAAACCTCGATGCCAAGGTTCATGGAAGATAATTAATTATTTTAGTTTTATGTTCGCCATATTGAATCCGCCATTTTGAATTTTTGACTTCTGACTTAAACTTCGTCGTTCCTGGCCCGCTGTGGTAAAATCTTCATCAATCTTTGGGAAATTACACTATCGAAATGTATTTATACTAAAATTGGCTATGGGTTATACCTGTTATTGATTTGTCGGCGTGTCAGATTATCCTCGTATAATATGAAATATTATATAGATTGAATAAATTAAGTAGAATACATAAATAATGAAAATCTATCAGTTTTACATCTTTTGCCCCGCAAAATACATGAAATTGCGTCAGATGGAATTGATCATTCAATTAATAATGAAATGCATTTTTATCACAATTATTGTACATTTATATATATTTTTTTAATTTAAAATATTTCCTGCTTGTGTTAAAATTATGAGTTGTTTTTGTATATTTCGTTTAAAACAATTTAAAGCATTTTTAACATTAATATAAAATTAAAGATTAAAATCTTCATTATATTCTGTTTAATTCATGCATGATATAGATGCTCTTCGTTCTTTAAATAAGTATATAAATAATACAGGTTGATTTCATGTAGATGACTGAATCATTTATACGTTTCTGTCTTACATTGCGACCTTAATCAGAATATTTATTAGAAACTTCTAATTATTGAAAAAATTGTTTATAACATTTCTCTTCATTTTAAATTTACTTTTATCGTGTATTTACCTTAATTTCTTGATTCGATCTATTTTCTATGACATTTTCTGTATTTATTATTTACGATTAAGAATAATAAATAACATCCATTCAATTTTGTCACATTTTATTTATTTACAATTAAATGCGAATAACTTTTCTATATGTATTTTATAACCATAAAATATATTAACGACACGAGTAGAAATGTTCACTGGCCTCATCGTGGTCTTAGACAAATTCCTACTCGGGGAATATTTTCAATTTTACTTGATCCACGTCAAATTTTTCGTAGACACTATATAATATATAAATTAAATGAAACAGATATTACATATATAAAATTCATTCTCTGGCTCAATTTAATTATCCCTGACTGCATATGTACGACTGTTGTTCACTTACTTCAAGTCGTACATAATTTAATCGTGTATAATTTAACAAATTTTATATATCAACGAAGGAACGGCAATATATACAATCAGAAGAAGTTTTTTTCACCCATTATCCCGAAGGTGCACTACCTTTTTATTCACCAGGAAATTTTATTTGTTTTTATACGGCCTTTTATTGCAGTTACCAAGGTTTGCCAATTTTATGTTCCATAAAGACGTATGCATAAACAATGTCCTACAGACACGAATGGCTCGTAAAATTTGCAAACGTAATATTCCCTAAAGCAATCAAAATAAAAACACGTAAAAAACATTTTGAAAATTAGAAAAGGCCGTTGTAACATTAGCAACGACAGTGACGGGGTCAGAATATGTTTAAGAAATAATAAGTCAGCCGGAAAGACGCGAAGAAACAATTAAATGCTATTTGAAAATGTAAAAATGGTACTTTTTACTATTAAACTATTTTTTATTGCCAGAAAAATTGAGCAGAAACTGGTGACATTTTCTACTATCAACTAGTCTTATTTTCTACTAGGGTGAAATAAAACACTTAAAAAATTAAAACATGTTAATAAAAGTAAAACACAAAAGGGCAACTTAAGAAATAAAAATTTGTCTGCTCATCACAAAATTAAAATGATTGTGATTTCTCTCCGATATTTAATATATATATTCATGTGTGTGTATAAATGTGCATTCAGCGAGCGTTTTAAGGGAATGCGAGGTTATTATTCACCTAGATATTCTCGATACGCCTGGATTATCCTCGACGTGAGTCAAGTGCCGCTCGGTCGTACAAGCATATATGTCCACATATGATTTCTCGGAAAACGTACGTTAGATTTCATAAACTAAGAATTCGTTACACAATGTTGCGCATGTCCAACGAGACTATTAATAGCACTTAATGTCGAAAAAGAAACAATAAATACCGCAAACAGGTTTGTCCCTGTAGAGCATTATTATCATTATCATTAAACTGGATCGAGATAGACGGCAAGGATCTAATTGATTTTTCAAATAGGTCTATAAGGGTGGAGATTTTATGCAAATCGATTACTTTAATTTTCAATTTTAATTTTTTCATATTTGTTCATTTCAATTATTTACATCGTTTTTGAGGTCTCATTCGTCGTTGTATTCTTTCAACAATATTGTTCCTTCAGATTGTATGTCAGTTTATTATGTTTATTGCATAGTAGTATGTTCAGGCATTCTTAATTCTATATATGTTTTATTAATGCAACATTTCAATACTTCGTTTTTCGTCACGTCCGTTTTACTTCTGTTATTTTATTTCTTTCGCTCTTCATTATTTATCTGTTTTATAATGTTTCTATTGTTCGACATTGCTATAAAAGATTGAGTATAGATATCATTCAATTTTAACGATATTGATCCTATTCAAAATCATCAAACCCTTTTCCTATCCCAATTAGTGATAACTTGTCCGTTATTGCTCCATAACTTATCCACGTCCGAATGCAAGTCGAAATAGTGAAATCCTATAACTAAACAATATTCCGATATCATGTCTGATTAGTTAAGGCTTCTATACACCAGTATAACTGAAAGTGCAAACGAGTACTCCCAACATAAATAATTTATTCTTGTTTATCCAAAGTGATAATGAAAAAAAATATATAAAGTTCTTATTTCGAAGCCTATAGCTCTCTAATATCCCAGCAGAAATTAATCGTGACGCTGTATCGATTCTGTCTAGATTACCAAGTATAATTACTGGTTCTAGACTGGAAAACTGTGTAGCCCCAATATCCGCAGGTAGACGCTTAATGTATATGATGGGGCCATGATAACAATCTATGTGAATGATCTAAACAAAATCTGTCTAGTTTTCATCTATAGCTATAGCTATTTTATTCTAACCTAACAAAAATTTGATATAAAAATAATCATGTCTAGTATTTTCTAGACAAAACCGATAAAGAAACGAGACAGAATTCATATTTTATCTAGAATTTATAGTAATTTTCACTTTCTAGATTTTCTACATAAAATCTGGACAGAATCGAGAGATTTTCTCGTACAGATTTTGTAATGGTTTTCCGATATAGGGTCTTTACAATAAAACGGAATGCCACGATTAATTTCTTGTGATACTTCAACTTTTCTATAGTATAAGTGAACTTGGTCAAATTTTGACTTGAGCTAATAAGCTCTCGTTCTTGAAGCAAATGATAATTCACTTGATTCTCTTCAAACATTTTAGTAAAATCCTGAACACTTGAATGTATTTTTCGAAAATCCAACTTTTACCGGCGTATCTCGCGTCCTTACGGAATCAAAATGCCGGATAAGCTACTCTTCGCGAATTGCCGAGTTTAATTAGCGCACAATCTGTGCGTCATATGAACGGCAACGAGCCACGCGGAAAATTGCGTCAGAAAATGCGCATTCTTCGTTAGAAAAATGGCCGACTTATTTCGTCCGGGCGCTGAAAGTTGCCGGCAAAGCATAAGTGAAAAATAGATTACGCAGGAGCGAGCGGTATATATACGCTTTTCCGGTATACGTCACTTTTTATTGTGCACCGCTGTACTTCCGTTACATGTATCGCCCTTTACGGGGAATAGTAAAATTTTATTAGCCCGTAATTGAAGAGCGCCACCGCCTCCCGCGATATTTCTCGTTTCGTCTGCGCTTCGTCGTCCGACGAAATACCGACATTAATTACGCGTCGTTCCGCAATTCGGACGATTGTTGATTAGTCAACCGACGGCGATTTCGAGTCGTATTTCTCGCATGACGGCGCGCTGGAAATTATTCTTGATACTTTCATGCGGAATATGAAAATCGCGCCCAGAGTCAAACCAATAGAACCTCATTAGGTGCGGATTTTGAAAATGATGAAAGAGCAAGGCACAACGCAGTTCATTTACTCGCATATGAGATAACGAAATTGTTTTTTAATCTCTAAAAAAAATCCCATTTGAAATTTCATGTGGATGATTTCTATGATGAATCCAATAAAACTCCTTAAAAATGCGCCTATTACAAAAACTGCATTCAAAAGCCAGATCTCATTTATACGTAATCCCTCAGGCAATGTCCGGCTATGGAATTACAAAGAGGTTTTTAATGTGTATAATTTCCTATGGGAGGGATTCCCAAAATGAGGAGACTTTTAAAATGATATATCCGTCATTCATGAATAAATCACGCAGAAATGTTCAATATATGAATAATGTACGAAAACAAATACGAATATCGAAATTGAAACCCATATGTGGTGTGGTACAGTAGTGTGAAAAATTATTTTGTTGGATTATATACGTCAGGCTTTCCACTCTGGACATGATCGACGACACGCGTACAATAAAAATGCGAAGCGTCCGATACTTCACGGGAATTTCGCCGTTACAGCGAGGAACTTGGCCGGACTTGTGTACTTTATGTACTCATTGGTGAGGAATCCTTTCACCATTCTTGCGACACGGGGAGAAGTAATTTCCGCAAAGACCTTGGACGCGCGAGTTTTGCGGGGCGATTGTGACTTTTCTAAGAGACCCTTCGCAGCCTTTTCACGGCGTGTCTCGCAAAAATTGGATTACGCGCTATGGGAAAATGCCGGGGCTTTTTTTTGCTCGCGTCGCCGCTGCATTAACATGTCACTCTCGTTCGTGACCGTTGCTAAATGTAATCGTTCACTACAGCCCCGAGTGCGGATGAGGTATATATAGAAAATAAAGACATTCGATTACGAAATAATGTTCGGTACGTTTATTATCATTCTTTAAACAAAAAAATTATTTGTCGTTTATCTATACATATTGCCATTTTGTTCTCTTAATTTATTAATTTCAATTATTTAGTTGAATAATAATAAACCGAGATTTGTTTGAACTGGTATAGTATAACGTGAGACATTTTAATATTACGACTATGAAACTGGCTTTAACATAAAGTTTTAAATTATACAATAGAAGTTTTAAAGAAAACGTCCTACTCTTTCCGGGTAACTGTACGAGGTGATAAACGAAGGGACCATCGTATTATTCGACCGTTACTCAGATTCGTTTCTCGTAAGTGGCAGAGATCATCATCACTTAGTATATAACTTAATATACAGGGTGTCCCATTTTAATCCCCACCCGAAATAAAAGTTTAAGGATTTTTGCCTGGCTATTTAATGGTACCATTGTATTTGACCTTGAAGGTTATTTCAATTTTTTTAATAGTGGTCCCATTTAAAAAAATTAACTTGACCTTGAAATAACCTTCAATGTCATGTTCAAGGCCAAATGCAATGGTACCATTAAATAGCCAGGGAAAAATCCTTAAACTTTTGTCAGGGAAAAATCCTTAAACTTTTGTTTGAAACGTTTTCCTCTAAAACATTTACTTTTCAAAATATTTCGGGTGGGGGATTAAAATGGGACACCCTGTATAGGGGAGTTCTTGATAATTGTCAATTAAAAAATATTGATATAAAATGTCTCGTCTTTAATGAGATGAAAAATTACATTTCATTAGGTATTTGAGTGTTTCAGCTTTTCTGTTTGTTGATGAAGAGAGAGATTTGACAATTTCGAAACTCACCTTTAACTTCGCGCACATGTATTGTTATTTAAATATACTTTATTTAATGCTTGCCAACATCGATAGATGAAATGTTTATAGATGGCCCCGCATCGACATGCATTTCATTAGACAGCAAGGGCCAACTATATATAACAATAATTTATTGTGATTATAAACTAGATATCGGATCAAACTTTCATACAAATCTAATTCATTTTGAAATTGAATCGAGAATCACGTCGTACAATCTTGGAAACCAAATGTTGAAAGTGTGACATTAACGGAAGCACCAGACTATTCCTGTACATGACATGACCGATTAAAAACAAAAAAAGAAATTTTTCGTCAAACAATTCAAAATTTGAAACTTGTATTTCCGATTCACCGTTTCCACACGATTTTCATGAGGACTCCGTCGCAGACAGATACTTGTGTATATGCTGGTGCCCTATTTCGGCAATTCGCTTTCGCGGCATGAGATAGCGAATAAGTGTAACGCTCGCCTAATTAGCGAATTCGAGAGAAATGATGAAAGCCGCGCGCCCCTTTTTGAAATGCCTCGCGTAACCCCGCGACAAATATATACGTTTTCATCGTGACCGCGCTAATTCGTGGAAACTACGTGGGCAGAGAAGCTCGGACTCGATTTAACGTTTAACGAATCGCGATTGCCGCATTACTGGAATCGCCTTATTTACGAATACAGGCGCGACGGAGCGAAAGCGAAAAATCGTGATCGCCGTAAAAGTCGATCGAAAACGATCCCGTGATCGCAGACCGACTCGAAAATCTATTTCCAGAAACGGCCTGGTCGCCTAATTAACGGACGGGATTACGAATCTAAGCTCAAGCCGTTGAAATTTTATATAGGCACCGATCAGTTCGGGCAACATATTGTACTTCTTTGTCCATCGAAGGAAGATCGACGAATCTGGATCGTCGATCATTCAATTGTAACTTTTTAAAGTATATTTAGGGATCTTTTTGAGTTTATAATAAAATTGGCCATAGAAATCAACGTGAAGGATATGACTTAATTTCAGTATCTCTAATAGAAATTGCGCCTAATTATTCCAAAGTATAGTTGGCTCATTTACTATTGGAAATATAACATTTTCCTTGACGTGAATTAGATAACTTTTTTAGATAAATCATGCACAATTTGCACCCAGTTTCTGTCCAACAGTTTTAGGCACATCTGAGACGACTTACCTGATCATTTTGTGTCCAATTTCTGCCTACATTATGCCAAATATTATTGGAATATTTGTATGTACAATTATTTCGATTTTGGTTACATTCACCGTCTTCAATGACATTTAATGCGTCGTGACACTTACCAAAACGTTGTTCGTAAGTTTCATCCTATTCTTTGCTCGTATATTATCACTATCTGCATTGCTATTGTCATTAAACCTTTCGCAAATATCATTTTTATCAGCATGGACATGTGGGGTTTGTTCGTCAACTTCTTCTTCATATATGTGACAGGATTTCTAACATCAACCGCAACTTCTCCAATATTTACGTCTGAGAAAATCAATTGTCGCCGATTTTTATGGCGCTTTACACCTCGGTGTTTTATTATATGTTTCTTAAATTATAAAAGAAAATAATAAGTAAAATTGTCGTCCTACTAAGTTTGCATAAGTGTCGTATTTCAAAACAAATAAGGAAACGGTTTATAATAATTTGACTGAACAACTGTTAATTAGGCAAGATATTTAGGTACGTTTGTATCTAGTAAAATTGGACAGAATTTCTACCAGGGATATGGACCAAAAAATTCAGAATGGTACACGATTTTTTATAATTCTCAAAATCGGAAATATCTCGAATTCTCCCAGGTAGAAATTGGCATCGGTTTTCCCCGAACATATACGGGGCCAGTACGGGATATGAACTTAAGTTCATGGCCATTCAAAAGTATTTTTACCCTGGTCACAATGACCTTTAGTAATTTTAAAAATAACGATGTTCGTTACAAGTGTAACATTATATGTACTGAAGAATAACAAAAATGTAACATTATATGTACTGAAGAATAACAAAAATAACATTTTGACATATAAACATAAAATTTGACAATTCTAAATTTAATATTTAATGTATTTTTCAAACTTTAAAAAAAAGGAAATTATTTACTAATTGGTCGATTTGAAAAATCTGATGATGACTGCTTCATGCGGAAGATTTTTCCGATCAATTTAAGTTATCTCGTTCCTTTATTATTTTACTCCATACCAACAAAGATACAATTTTTTGAATTTAATCATTCGATTAATTTATTGAAAATGAAAGGCATCTCGACTGATAATTTAACAATTTAAAAAAACCGTTGGGCACTTTTTTTTTAAGTTAAATTTGAATTTCGGGTCCACTTCTAACCTATAGTATGGATATTGTGTCAGCAGATCATGATTTTTAAACAATTGTTTTGTTAACACATTCAATTTTCGTTTGAACTTCTTTATCCTTGCGGTGGTGTACTAAAATTTGGGCGAACTGATTTTAAGTTTTCAAAAATCGCCCGCCATATTGGATCCGACATTTTGAATTTTTAAAATTCCATGTCAGATTCGTAATCAGCGACCTCCAATACCATTCAATAGTATCTATGTATGACTGGAACTTATATATAAGACATAATTGAGATATAAGATATGCGTTATATTTCAAACCACATACACGAAAATCAACCATCAAAAAATAGTATAAGATATTATTTCGAATTTCACTAATATTGTGGTTTTGGTAAAATGTATATATATTATTTGTCATTTTTTTTTTCATTTTAACAACTCATATCGATATTCATTTACCTACTGATTGATAATCATTTTTTCTCCAATAATACATCATTCATTGCATCAATAAAGTTAGGTGTGTATATATATTTTTTCACTTATATTGGATTTAATCTCTAAATAGAGGATTACCTTTTTCACATGCAGCAATATCAATCCAATCCAGCCTGCAGTATTAGAGAGAAGATTTGAAAATATTTATTTTCAATTTTGAAATGATCTACCTACTGTGCATTGTTTATTATATATATATATATAATTTCAAATTTTACAATTCTTTCAATTTGCACTTTATAAACTGGTTTTTAAATCATTTTTTTCTAACTTTTTTCTGTTAAATCTCTAGAACTGTGGTTAAAATATATTAAAAACTTCTCATCAGCAAGCGAATACAAAGGACTCTTACTACTTATGATATCAACGATTCTATTTCAGTCTCATTCAATAAACGAAAAATGAGCATCATCAACTCTAACTGAATAAAAGCCACCCGTCATAATGTCTTCATTTATCCGATCAGACATGACAATTGACAAAACAACAAGAGACCCCATGCAGACGACAATAAATCAATCGCATCGTGAATATGTATTAAGGTGGGTCGAATCGATCGACGATCGATCCAAGTGACACGTGTGCGATTCCCGCACGCGTGTATACGTGCGTGTCAGCCGGAACACGGAAATGTCGCACTCATTGGTCAACACGTTGCGTATATATATGTCGTCTTACTCGCACCTATTGCGTAATTCACTTTCCAGTTAAATGACCGAAGGGAAGTGTCTGCAACACCTACAAAGACACCAGAGCGACGTTCTCTTTCTATAGCACGTGTGCTGCTAAAAACCGGTAGTGCCGCGACCTGCCCCATTGTTGTCCTCGTTGGCCAGCCGCCGACGTCGTCCCACCGCTAACAACGCTTGACCTTCCTCTTCCTCGTTTGCATAGCATAATCGCTTTCTTCGGTCTTTTTCTCTTTTTTATTCTTTTTTTTTTTTTGACCACTGACTTTTGCCCAGAACTATAGGGGGAATTAGCATTTTTTATCCTGCAGATAAGATACTTTTGGCTGTGCTTCTGGATACTTTGCAAAAATGTCAGAATTTTCATTTCGTAATTTATATATTCGAAATTATAATGGGGCGTGCTCCAAAAACAAATAATCAGATCTTAATAAAAAATCAAATTAAGAGTCATATTTTCTTAATTTTATGATAATATCAATGAATACAGTACTGATAGGAAAGTCTGTCTCGCTCACTCTCATTTTAGAAACGGTTCATCAAATGGTTCGTCTTATCTTCTATCATCATGAACTCGGACTTTCTATTATGTGTATATGCTTAAGGTTAATATCATTAAATACGGTTATTTTTTTGAAAAATCAATGAAAAACATTTCAGGAAAAATTTCAGAAAAAAATTTCTAAAATTCACTTTTTTCAAGAAATGTTGAACTTCTTTGTTTTTCCTACATTTTTAAGTTTCGACAATTGGCGACCTCCAAATGCATCTACTCAGTTATAATTATAATATTTATAAACAATTGTCTTAATGATTTTAATCTTTACAAGATTTGCAAGCAATTTTATATTATAAACAAATTATTTTTGTCATTAAAATTAATATAATATATTTTTTTGGCAGAAATGTATATGTATATGTAGGATCAAATTGTAAAAACATCGTTGCGATAGTCGGAATAATTTATTCTTTCTATTATATCACATTTTTTTATGATGAAATTTGTTTTTTCAATTTCGATCCTATTTTTAAAAGTACGTTTGTAATTGAAGCTTTCTAAAAACCCATCGATCCTATCATCACCAAATTTATGCGACTTAATTGGTACGATAATGCCTTGTAGATAACTGAACCATGTTTTTGAGTAAACAAATCGAAAATTTAACACCTTGAAAAAATAAACTCTTTGTTAAGACTATAGCCATTTTCTTTTAATTTAAATTTTGACAATTTCTTCGATTAGCGACTAGACAGTACAATATACTAACGAACTTTTTTCGAAATTCTGATTTCAGATGAACCGTTCGTGAGTTATCAATGTCACTGCAAGATCTTGAGACAGCTATATTTCGCAATAAAAAAAAAATTAATACAAGCACCCCAAAACATTTATACTAATGGGTGTTGTTAACAGATTTTAAATAAATAATCGAAATTGGCTCAAGCTACTACTGTGTGTGGAATCCATTAATAACCTACTTTTAAATTAATAATTTATTTTAGAGTATAGTGACACCGTTGGAAATAACAACGTACAACAATTGATCGCATTCAGTTTTTCGCATTGAAGTTTTTCTACTAAATTAATAATAATATAATAATAATAATAATGTCTTTATTGTACACAAAAAAAAACTTTTTACATGCACAAAAGGCGAGACACAGCTCAAGCTGTTTTACAGTCTTACCTACATTGATTGATGAAAAATATACCTTTTTTCATTGCAAAATTTACTTTAGCCATCAAATTACTGGGAAATATTGAGAGAACCAATCAATTCAAATTAAGGAATTCCTAACAATTTCTTCAACCGTACTCTCTCAATTACATAAAACTGTACCACATTTATCACTCTCGTTCGATCATTATTTCGTTTATCTTGATAAAGCCTGACCTTCCTCTTCCTCGTTTGCGTAGCACAGTCACTTTCTCTATTTATTTTAAGAGCAGATTTTATTTTCTCAATAGTATTTCAGTTCGCTGTTCGCTAATGGTATAAAAAACGAGAAAATGTGACTGAAATATATAGTTTTTTAAAAAATGTGGCTTTTTCTACAGTACCATTTTAAATTAAAAGAAGTATATATATATATTTATTAATATTTCAAAAATGTGCAGATGAAAATCATTTATAGACTAATTTTTTTATATGACATACATATAAATATTAAATAAAATCAATTGCACATATAACCCAACTATACCTACGATTTAATACAACTTGCATAACGTCAATTTATGTTTCATTCGAATAAAATACAATCGTATGTGACATACACAATTTGTAATGCTAGTAAATGGATTAAATTGCTCTTACTCGAGGCATTCTATAATTTAATCAATATCGAGCAAAATGAGAGTAATCCTTCGGCGCTCGTTGTATCGATAATGACTAATAACGCGCGTACTATACAGGTAATTTGCAGCTGTATTCATTTTGATTATTCATATACGTGCATACAGAAATGGCCGATTGAGAAATATGCGGGAATTATTTCAATTATTTTGAATGAACGCGAAAAGAAACCGCAATATACAGGAGCGATTTGTAGTGCAATTAATAACTGAAAAAAATACTAATGATTTATACTATGAATAATGCAACAAGTATTTTCAAAGGTATAGCATGGAATTTAAGAGTAACGAAATGAACGGTCAAATGAAAAAATGTCGTCAATCATTTAACATTCTTACGCGCTACATTTATCACAATTAAATTTTTCACGCATTATCGATTAAATTTATTATCCCACGCTTCATTAACAAAATAAGTACTCGAACTTGACAAAGCAGATTTGGTAACAAACAAAAGAGAATCAAGATGTATGATATTTTATTAACAATCAAGTTGTGAAGGTAAATTGCAATTCCTCATTTTAAGATTGCAGGTACTGAGAAAAAGTAAAAGCAATAAGAAAAAATAAATACAATGATAAGGCATAAAAAATAAGCTTAGGATTGTTGCCGAGTAAGAATTTCACAGATTTATTTAATTTCATTTAATTTCATTTATTCACTTTTTTCTGTTTTCTTCCATCAAATATTGTCAGATTTTTGTGTAAACTTTTGTGTTTCTGCTTAACCTTGTACTACCTTCTATACTGTTTTTTTTATACTGTCCCAGCACATCTGGGACGACTTACCCAAGCATTTTCTGTTCAATTTCTGCCTACCTTCTGCCCAATATTATTGTATTATGTGCATACTTTGTGACACATACCAACTCTTTGTTCATAAGTTTCGTCATATTCTTTGTTCGTATTATCAATATCAACATTGTTATTGTTATTAAACCTTTCGCACGTATCATTTTTATCAGCCTGGACATATGGGGTTTATTTGTCGCCTTCTTCTTCCTATTTGACAGGATTGCTGACCTCAACCTCGTCTTCTTCAACATTTATGCCTGAGAAAATCAATTATTCCCGATTTTTATAACGCTTTACATCTCAATGTTTTATTATATGTTTAATAAATTATAAAAGAAAATATAGTAAGTCAAATTGTCGTCTTTCTAAGTTTACATAAGCATTGTATTTCCAATCAAATAAGGAAATGGTTTAAAAGGTCATGTAAATAAATAAACCGCATACTTTGACTGGATATTATGTATCTAATATTTGTCTATTTTTTTTTATATACATATTTTAAATAATTTTACTTCATAGTTATTAGATACGATGATTGTGTACAAATTTTGAATAATTTTACTGAACAATTATTAGGCATGATATTTATACGCAAAATCGTGGACACTTTAAAGCCAATTTTAATACCCAAGTATTTACGTAGTTTTGTTACAAACCACTGGTCTAGTTCTTTTTGTCTAGTAATCGTTTAGTTTATGAACACTTTTATTACATACACTTTTAAACCAATAATTTTAGACGGCATAACTATCTAATAAAATTGAACAGAATATCTACAATGATTCTTATCAACTTCAGTTTATTTGCGTCAACTCTAACTCGTACTACATTTTTGCCGAATTTTGTTTAGTTTAGACGTGAACTCAAAATAGTTTTGGCAACATATGTCCTGTTTACACTGTAAAAGTAAAGAGGTTCAAGAGGGCTTGTTTACATTACACCTTACTTGCAGACAATTTTCTTGCTAAATTGAAGATTTCTGTCGCATTTCTTGGCTGCATTTAAGTATTGTCTTTTAGAATGCAGAATATATTTTCAATTCGTATCGCGGTTTTTAAAATTGTTGTCTTTTTTTGTCAATTTTAACAACATTTGATGAAATTTTTGTTTTTAACTTTTACATATTTTTCATAACATTTTATTTTATTTTAAATAAATTTTCTTGGTATTATTGTTATTTATAATTTATAAATCAAATTATATTGATTTATATTATTACATCTAAATCACATTATGAAAGATCACAAAAATTCGGTCCACATAAGTTTAAGAGCACGCGATGATCTTGAAAAATTGGTATCAGCCAGTATTTGCAATTCTGACCACGAAACGAAGAAATTCATAATGAAAGATCCAATACGGCTGAACAACATTTTTGGAACCATCGAATTTTTATGAAATTTGTCAACGGGGGTATTTACTAATTGGTTAATGTCTGCTATTAAGGCGTGAATTAGCCTATAATATCTGTAGTTAGTATATATTGTATACTATTCAAGTCAACTGTACCTATTCGTAACGTCCAAAATGTTAATTGCTACCCTGGTAGAAATGAAAACATTTTTTAGCTAATTCTTATACAAGCATATTTACCATGTTAAAAGCATAGGAGAAATGGATAGTGTAAGAAAAAAATGGACAAATTTCTACTAGGGTAACATTATTATGTTTACCGGAAACATCCATTTTTCCTGTGTGTAATATTTTTATTTCCTTTCTTGACTCACATCACTATTCTGATCATTACGCTTTATTCCGTTTTCTATACTTACATTTTTTTATCTTTTCGTTTTCTAATACAAATTCCTCTTCTTTTTCGTTATTTCCAAGTCATCCATTCCTGCAATCCATTATATCGAATCATTCCTATTGTTTATTTTATTTATTCCATTAAGTCTACAACTTTCGTTCGCTCTGAATTATCATTCTCTTTTCTTTTTCCAATGTGCGTTCTTTTTATACCGTCCTCAATTATTTTCCACCTCATTTATAATTACAATTATCCCCGAAGATAATTAAATTTCACAGTCATCGTGCCTTCGTAATTTCTTAAGCAGATTCGAGTACGAAATCAATAAATTATTCTTCAATTACACCGATTACGCATTACAATCGCTAATTCAGTCATAATTGCAATCTAATCAAATTATCTCATCGCATATCACCATACTTTTTCAAACGGTTTCGCTGAAATGTGCAATCACGCTTTTGCCGCCTACGGTTCTTTTGTCGTATCTTTTAATCGTCGGCTTCGCATGTAATTACTAATAAACGCTCGGCCTGTCGGTTGCGGTTCGGTGCGTCTCTAGGTCAAGCGTGGATGTCCGGCTAAAGGTCGCACGTTTCTACTGAAAGCGGCTAAGACGTCCCGCCGAGATTGATTCCGTTGCATCAATCCGCTATTACCTTCGTAGCTGTGCAAATGATTGCTGGACGATCATTTTTAATTTACGATCGGTAACAATCTGTCCAGGAGCGATTAAATAGACATAAATTAATCATGGGCTGTAAGACGTTCACGTTCATTGCGAGCATATATGACATGGGACAGAGTAGAATTCGATTAATTTTTCTACATTAATCAACAAAACCGTATATTTCACTTTCATATTGATTCATGTGATGAAGGATACCGAATCTTTTTACTTTGTATATAAAAAAAAAAGAAGAAAATTCCGATGTTAATAAATTTATTGCAATACATTTAATGTTGTAGAAATTTCAACTAACCGGTTTCATCATCTTTCAATGTCCCACATTCTATCAGACAATAAACTTCATCATAAAAATGTTTTATATATTCCTCATAAACAATAATTAACTCGACTTAATTTTTAACGCGATCATTCGTAAAATCTTTTATAAAAGAATGGAGGTACATACAAAGAAATCCAACCAATACTCGTATGTCACTCAAAAAATATATAAGATTTTTCTAAGACGGTAGTAATACCTCATGTTGGACAATTAATAAGTTTTATCATAAGGTAGGACAATATAAAAATAAATGAAAGGATACGACTTTGGGCAATGTTAAATTATTTACACCTCACATAAAAGACATTAGCTAAAGAATTGAACGACTAACGATCTGTTTTTTAGGTTATGTAGTGCTCGATCCATGATATCCCTGAAGAGGAATACAAAAAAAGTTCAACAGGAAAATAAACAGTCTAACATTGATTTTTTATATGTATTCAAATATTCACGAACTGTGTTGAACATTGAATAAAATCATAAACAAATCATATTCCTTTTAATTAACGAATAAAGTAATAACGGAAAGTGGCTTCAGTTTCTACCAGGAATGAAAATTAATAGCATCAAATCAAATGATGAGCTAAATAAATGAATCCAATTGATAAACAATTAATAGGATTGTTGAACATAACCGAAATACTCATAAGTGCGTTCAGTAAGTAAAACAATATTCATTGTGGATAGGAAAAACGACGAAATCAAAAAGTGAACGAAATAATGAAAGACTAAATTAAACTAACAATGTAACATTTAAAACAATTCTTATGTGAAAATTTATAATAATCATTGCGTCCCTAATTGCACCGAACCTTGTGACAGGTTAAGCAACGTTGCTACAAGGTTGTCTATCTTACAGCAATATTACTTAACCTTGCCATGAGGTTCGGTCCTATTAGGGGTAATCTCCATTTCTTTCCATTGCAACCAAAGTGCGTTACTTAGCAAACGATGCAAACCTCAAGGCAAAACTTGATAGAAACGATAAAATCGTTTGGTTTCTTTTAGTGTAAATTAGTGTAAGATATTTCGACGTCTGTTATCGGTTAATCAGGAAAGATCTATATCAGGCTTAAGTTAAATTTTAATGATCATTTTTTATTTCTCTCCTTATTATCTCAATTTCAGCGTAATAGTTCTTAAAAAATTGGTCGATTTTTCAATTACGGATTATGTTTCGCAATTTATTTTTAGTATTATTTGCAATAGAAGTACGCCGATTTGAAATTTTGTCTCAACATATTCTCGTAAAAAAAAACTCAACACTATTTTTACCTGCCAGTCCTCGTTGTACGATATATATAGTCTGATATCTAATTAGTGAAGATTTGCATTAATTAAATTAAAATGAACAGACGAAAATACATAAATAGAATGAAAAGATAAAATTTTATGAATACTTATAGAATAGAATTTGACAGATGTTCTATTCTCATTTATCCTAGGGTTAAATTTGTATTTATTTAATTGCCGTCGCAGTAATTAAGATTAACGCGTACAGTAGCGTATGCCGTCAGCTTGTTTCGTTATGGAATTAACTTTAAGACACGAATGCCCGTGAATCGATGATTGTGCGAATGCATCCTCCCGGAAAAGGTGTACAAACAATTTCTTCCGACCGGAAATCACAATCTCCTGCGTATTATTGTGCTACGACCGTTTAATTAACGTCAGCACCGGACAACGGAAAAAACTTCGTTTCGATCGAAAAGACACAAATAAATTCGTGATTTTCGTAACGATCGCTTCTAGAGATCGCCGAGCGTAACGCAATAACCGTCAGCAGCGATTTTATCGTAGTCGACCTTCCGCCATCCACGGGCGACTAATGAATTCATTCGTAAAAAATTTACGGCTAATTCCACGGTGAAAATCCGCGGAATTAAGCCGTAATTAAGGGTGTAATTAATTGTTTTCAAGTGTAATTTCATTTGCCAAAAAGAGTTATGTAAATCGTAAATTTTTGATATCCTTTTTTTCTGGCGGACGTTATTATGACCTAGAAGGATTCCGTGTCGTAATGGTTGATATAGAGTGAGAAGATGAAAATGAAAGGGTGAAAATTGGATTAAATGACCATATAAAAGTCGTACTATTTCAAACAATAGATGTCGATTAATTTTTTTTTTTTTTTTTTTGTTTATTTGATAGATAATCATTCATCTTGCATGAATACTCGTATTTATTATATTTCAAAATTTTCTTCATTTAATCATTTTCTATATCCTAAAAAATTGTTCAATTCACATTTCAAGTGTTTCGTCCAGTCTTTCTGTCATACTCTTATTATAATCATAATCAATTCCTTTATTATTACTCGTTTCTTTCGACCAAAAACATGTATGTAAATGAAGAAGAATTTTGTTGGAAATTTTACCACGTCAGATGGAATTTTGAGGACAGACCGACATCATGAGAAAAATTGTTATTTTTTATAATAACACTTTCTATATAAGAAATCGTAATTTTTTTCGTGAAGTAATTCGATTCACAAAATGTCATCTGGTGTGGCAAAATTTTCAAGTAAATTTCTTTCCGTGCATGTATATGGACCGAATGCGTTGGACGTCTATTGTATGTCCACTTGTCACTATTGAGGACGTCCATTGTATATCCACTTGTCACTATTAGGACGTCAATTGGACGTACAATGAACACAAATATAATTAAAAATAACATTGTAATAGACAAATATTGGACGTCCAATATTCGTACATATCTGGACATCTAACGTAAGTCCAATTTTCGCCCACGGACGATTTGACGAAAATTGGACGTATCATGGATGTCCAATAGATGTCCAGTGCTTGTTGGTATAAATAATACATTTTAAACAAATGCAATTTTAAAATGCAAGTCGCGAAGTTTAATGACTAGATGGAAACCGAAACTTCAACAACAAACTGACTGCGAATGATAATAATAATTATAATAACAATAATTTATTAAGTACTATTGGAAAGCATCCTTCCTTCTGGATTTATGAATGAACATAATAAATTTTAATATAAATTTCTAACGATCGATTGTGACAAATAAGAAAGACAACTTGTGCAAAGTAAATAAGCAAACAAGTAAAAACACGAAGAATTAATTGGTGTATTGAATTCAAAAAATAAAAGGGCAAATGAATGTTACAATTGTAAAAAACGATTGTTTTGACAATGAAACATTTCCAATTGAAATTCCATGAATGAAAGTTCATTCGGATTATTAGATCGAAAAACCAAACGAATAAATGAATATAGATTAACAAAATACTCGTACTTACAAGAATGTAACACACATATATATATACAATGCATGCATGACACGAAATAAATTATCAGGTTAATGTAGGAAGTAGATCGTCAACCCAAAAATATGTTTAAATGGAATGAATTCTACTATTGAATAGCCTGAATAAACTAAAAACTAATAAGAAACAAAAATAAATGAATAAATAATTTGTCGAAAAAAAATAATAATTATTGTATCTCTCTAATGCAGAAATATTGATATCTTATCGGGGGTAGCGTACAACTAAGAATCGAGCAATGGTCTGGCCACGTATATAGTTTAAATATGCATATCTGATTGCGCAGACAAATGCGCAGTCGATCGTGCAGGTATCTGAACCGGTCGAAAACCGGTAGAAAAAAAAAATGATTCTTTCAGCTTTCGCGCTTGTGGGACATTTTTGTCGCTTCCGAAATAAAATAATAGCTTTCACTTAATATACGCCCAGACGTACGCCAATGAAACCTGACCTATTATTTAAGGGGAAACCCGCCCACTGTTTAGATAAGCGGGTGCGAGAGAACTCTCACCGGGCGAAAACTTGCTGATAAAGGAAATATCGAATAACGCCCTCTTTTCGATTAAAGAATTAAGCAGACAATCGAAATTTTCCTGTTAATGTATTAATAAAAAAATAAAATTATAAAATTCTCCAACACACTTTTTGTGATTGATGAAGGTTTCTGCTGAAATTCTTCTGAATGAACGTACACTTTAAATTTCTTAGAGATAATGAATTATTCATTCTTTTTTAGAGATTTTTCTTGATTTCAATTATTATTATCAATTTAATAAGTTTATTTTAATTTTTGAAAATAATTTGAGTATTTTTCATGGCTACATTATTGCATGTTTTATATGCAATGTGACTATATCACATTAGATTTATTTTGTTTCTATCCTCACTTTTCTATTTTCCATCTATTTTAATCATCGTTGTTTCCTTCGTTCAATTTTCTCCGTTTACATTTTTTCCATTGCTATCTCAGTACCTACCTTAATTCACATCGGCTCCCTATTTCTCTATCTATTCATACTCTTGTCGACCGGTTCATTTTGAAACTTATTCGTTACATTGATTGTATGTTTTCATTCGTACAGAATTTTACATATTTTTAGTTACTTTGTAATTACTGTCATATAAATATCAATTATTTTTACTTGAAAATTTTAAGTTATGCATTAATTATTTACTAATTAGTTATTGAATTAGTTTATTTACGTAATAAAACCATACATTGCATAATCGATACTGCTGCTGTTACTGAAAACAAATGTAAAAACAAAGTTGTTTTTAATTATGGTCTATTAAATTAATCTTTCGAGTAAATCGACCGTAAAGCAGGGGCATAAACAATGTAGAAAAGTACATAAAAATATACTTGACTGCAATTCTAAGACTATTAATGTGTTTTATGTTGGCATATTGCATGAATAATAATGACAATAAGAAACTAAGGAAAAAAAATCCTTTACGAGTATCTGACAGCGTAATTCTTATTATAAATTGTTTTACACTATACTTTGAAAAATATCTAGATAAATAAAGAAAAATCAAATTTACTTTTCGGGCTCTAGATTTACGACCCCTTCGTAAATGCATTCCCAAAATATATTAAAATACAATAAATTTTAAGTTATAAACTTTCAAAAGTATTGCTGTAAGAGAAATTAAAATATTTTTTTAATATGAGATGGCATTTCTTTAATAAATAATATACAATACATTTATTTATTTATTTGTTTGTTTGTTTATTTATTTGAAATTGTGATAGTCAGTGATATTCACGAATTCACGACCAACATAATTCAAGTTTTGTAATTGCATTTTGAATGACACAATAGTGGCAGTCGAATATAAAGCAATTCGATTAATCTTAAATCGAGTTCGTAACTGGGTTTTATTGTGTAATTTATCGAATTTTTCATTGGTACCTGATTTTCCGGTCTGGTATGCTGCTTTTCTAATCTCGTTTATGTTAACTTCCTTTTTTTACTTTCGGCAAGCTTGCGGACGCCTGCCATGCAATGCGCGCCGTGAAATTCCCCGCGCATTGGCGCCAATTTGCATTGAAACAATTTTAATGCATTTGCCGAACGATTGCTCCAAACTAGATTTACGTGACTACTTACGACAATGATCAGCCGTAGCCGTGCGTATAGCTATTTTTTTTTTTTTTTTTTATCGTATATGTTCGTTCGGAATTCTTACACGAAAGCCGATTCATTATTACATATATACGCGTGCATTCCATGAAATTGAAAATGTAATTTTCAATTTCGTCAACATTTTTGCTTTGAGTTTCTATATTTATTTTGTCGTATTCATTAATACTGTACGTTTTATTTGTTTCTTTTTATTATATGTTTTTGTTCGAATTTTAATCTTTTTTATTCTACTGATTTTATTACTATCCTTCCATTTTTAATCCAATTCCTTTCTGTCATGTCTATTAAATCAGAAATTTAATTCGTTTCTTCCTTTCGTGTGATTTCGATTCTGTGTAATTCGCTCGTCGTGTATCGAATGATATTTTAATCAAACGATTTGATTTGTCATGTGTCGCGCATCGGTAGCGGTGGCAAAAACGAAATTTTCCCCTCTTGTAATGAAATATACTATTTCGTAATACTATTTTCATCGGTTGTAGTTCTCCTCATTCAATTTTCCATTTGTTTTAATCATTTTCATAAATTCTTTTGCTTTATCAGATCATCCTCGTTCTGTATGTTACTCTCATTTATCTAAATTCATTCACGCATACTTTTTATCCCTTACCTATGTAATCGTTGAAAATGAATTTAATTATTTTAATTATTTGCTTTTTTAACACTTAATTTTTATACTGTTTATTTCTTCCCTTAAACCACAAATTTCTCATGTTTTAAACTTGATTTTTTTTTTTGTATGTTGTAATATTTATTATATTTTGTACTTTATGAAAATCAAACATTTTCTTATATTTTGGTGTCTTTTTGCATTGATATTGTCACATTTAAATTATGTATGAACAATTATATTTTTTCGAGGGAATATTTATTTATTTCCTGTAATCACTTTTCTTCTAATAATTCATTTTATTTTTTCACATTTTTCTTTAAAATTGTATTTCATTCCTTTTCCATTCTAATCACAAATGATACTGGCTGCAAAACTGTAAAGTAAACCGCATTTCTTAGGAAATTCGTCTGAATTTAGCATTATACTATTCTGCATTCATAAAACTTTTAGAATGAGTTCTGAGATAATGAGTTCTAAGATGTTGAGTATTGAGAAGTTGACTTTTGAGAATTACTGTGTTTTAGATATTGAGCTGAGGTAGCACCACCGAATTCATCAAACTCGAAGCTGTGATAACAATAAATAAAAATCAACTTGATACTCTAACCCGTTAGACCGGCCATCACAGAAAAACAAGTAGTATAGTTAAAGAAAGGTGATTCTAATATTCTAATTATCCAGGAAAGGCTAGAAATGAACGGACACTTGTGAGCATATACAAAATATGGTCTAGTTGAAAATCATGAATGTACATATTTAGTTATTAAAATTACCATCGAATATATATATATATTCCTTACGTATTATTTCACGTGTTCTCTTACAATTGGCTTACACCATCTTATACTAATACCGTCTAACCTATAAAATTATAATTTGTTAAAATTATAAATTTTTTCTAAATATAGAATTGTTTTACTTCATTCAGAAAGTGAATTTACATATAATTATTTTGATACATCGTAAATGACTATTAAAGCAGAACGTTTAGTAAAAAAAAATCATCGTTGCTAGATGGTCGTGACCTTCAACATTCACTCTCATTATCAATCGCAATAGCGAACGTGCTCCGTTCCTCTTAAACGATCCCATTTATAATGCAGATTTTACGGTTTCATCTCATTCATATAACCCATCTGCGAACTTTGTGAAATAGTACAACATATTAATAACCCAGATAGAAAATTATATTGTCAGGATATCATTTGATATCTGGAGGATATCCCTGAGAATACCATTTGCTATCTGGGTAAGTATTATATGAATCGCAGACTATAAACTTCCTTAACTCTGATTGCTAAATCTGCATTCAAAAGTTAATAAATGTTAATACTGCTTTGACGTATGGTAACCGTTGAATCGAATAGAACTGAAGTTCAACGATAAAATCTATTCTTCAAATTGGCTCATTTATGAAAAATCATGAATCACGAAAAATTATAGTAATATTTAATAAATGTGTATTAAAGTCAGGAAAAATGTTTATATAGTTTATATTTTAAATATCCTATTATATTCCAAATGATGAACATAAAAAAAAAAAAAAATATATATATATATATATATAAATATAAATTCAACTGAGTAGCACAAAATGTATAAGCATTTTCGATATCAATTGTTATCTGTTTTTAGATATAATCTTAATCCTTCATTTTCCTGGTATCATAATGAACTTGAAGAAGAATAAAGGAAGGAACATAGATAAAGGGGTTAATTCTACATGGCGAATTCAGGGTAAAGGAAAATGTCTACAATACAAATTAAAAAAAGAAATAAAAAAAACGAACGTATATATACATATATATGAATAAATATATGAACCGTCTATTTCGTTTACACGATGCAGACATCTATGTGAACAACTCATATGCGTTTCAGGCAGTATTGTGTCAGTTAAGCGGAGGCTAGTTCCGTTTTGTATTTTGAAATTTTTTTAGTTGTTGTAACAACAACAAGCGGGTGAGGGGGAGGGGGTAAAGTATAGGGGATTCCCCGTCCGAATTAACGTTTTAAAGTATACTGTCATCTAACTATACAATTTACACATACACACACATATATATGTATGAATACAAAATACACAGCAAGAATAAAGGCGCCAATGATTTGGAAAGAAATTTTGAGAAATGAGATAAAAAATTCGAGTATTCGCGATGTTTATTATCAGACGGTTTTTCATTCCTCAGTGATACTTAACAGCTTTCTCTAATTTTTTCTGATTTTATCCAGGCTATCAAAAATCTGACGATTCCGGGTTTTCCGGATTGTTCCGGTCTCCAAGTAGCGTGGCAAACTTGTCATTATTTATTTCATATGTTTATTTGTTTAATTTTTATGTCACTCTCTAGTTAACCAGTTTCGTCGCTTCATTTTGTTTTTCCCGTTTCCATACTTTATATACTTATTTCTTTCCTATATAATCATTTAATTCTTTTTTTCATTTCAATCATTATTTTCATATTTATTTATTTATTTCATTGCATTATTTTTACGTTATTTATCACGATATAATGAGAATAATAAATGGTCTTATTCGTACTTTCAGTTCTTTTTGTTTTATTTGCTCACCACTTACTGTATTGTATTCATCGTGCCATTCAGACACATTTCACTTTTTTCAGTTCGTAGGTATATATTTCATATTTTTCGTTCCATTTATCTTTTCATTAATATTTATCATCTTTTTTTTGCATTTTTTCGCTTTTTATCCATTTTTTGTTTGTTAGTTTGTTTATTTTATTTCTTTGTTCACTTAAGGTTTTATGCCACAGTAGAAATTAAATAAAAAGAACGATTTTTTATTGGCTTAATCGTTGGTTACACGTTATAATACGATTAATACATTAATTATATATTTAAACACTCAAAGTAGTCAAGAAGTTTTTAATTTTATATGTTCTAGAAAACACTACTTAAAATATTAAACGAGTCTTTTTCGAAACTATGTTTTTCGGATCGGTTTTAGACGAACTCAATTAATTTCTAAATATAAGAATGTTAGTAGTATCGATCTCTCTATATCTGAATAGGTGCAATTTTCACTTTTTTCATTCGTGGAATTAACGATTGAAAAAACAAGTACACTCATCAGGTGTGAAGGATCAGAGTTCCATGCCTTCGATAACGAGCAGACTTCGGTGAGTAAACTATTAATCCCGGATAGCAATTTTCCGACCCCACCGGCAACTTGTCGAAACCGACATATTTTCGGCAATTTGCCTGTGTGTTGCCGGAAAATTGCCTACTTACATGCTGTTTCGCCATCTGGGATGGTTTATTATCGATGTTCAAAAATGCATGCGCGGTTGCTCGA
The DNA here is from genome assembly GCA_030522945.1 of Trichopria nigra. Classification (NCBI taxonomy): domain Eukaryota; kingdom Metazoa; phylum Arthropoda; class Insecta; order Hymenoptera; family Diapriidae; genus Trichopria; species Trichopria nigra. The sequence continues at coordinate 43,239 of JAPYZR010000536.1, read as the reverse complement.
ATGAAATATGGAATAATATTCCCTAATTGAATATTCTCTATTTCAATTAGGGAAATTTTTCTTATTCAGTCTTAGAGTGTACGAAAGATAACAAAAAAAAAACGCAAGATCTTTGGGGGGTATGATTTAGCCGTGAATATCGCCCCGATAGAATTTTATGGTGTAGATATAAAGAGACGACAACAATAACGGCAAGCTTTCTCCGAAGTGCATAAATATTTCTCCCAGCGTCTCATAAGGATGTCGGTGTATACGTGTGCAAGCCTTTGAAATTTCTCGTCCGGCGGCAAGTTCGATTTGACAAGTTCGGAGTGCTCCAACCAGCTCCGACCCGCTCCGATAGAGGGGAGAAACTGAACGGTACTTCAATAATGGGCAACGTCAGTTCGTCGGATTGCTCAGTGGCCGTGCGTGTGTGTATACGAAATCGAATAATTTCGCTACATCAGGGCAACCCCGCTTTGATTATCTCAAAGGTAAGTAGTCACATCGCTTAAGGGTACGCACCATGTAACCCGAACAAATTGAACCCTTGAGTTTTTCTTTCATTATTCGCGTAACTCACTCACTCACTCGCGGCTATATACGTTTAGTGTAACGAAATTGCCAGTTCTGCGGATAATTCGCTTCGCTTCGAATTCTACGCGTTTCACAATGTGTATTGTTTTTTTTTTCTCTCTCTTTGTTACCGCTTACTCATCGTTTTTATGTTTGCTTAATTGTTTTGACGAGACAGTGAATTACAAGTGAAGAAAAACAATAAATTTCCCGTTTTTTTTCAGATGTTTCGAAACGGAATGGATATTTAAAAAACAAAAAATGAGAGAAACATTCTTGTGATTTCGAACTTTTTAAAGTGGGTGGTATAAATTGAAACAATAATAATAATATTAATAATTAATAATTACAATAAATAATAATTACAATAATTATAATAATTGCAATAATTAATAATTAAAATATAATTCATTTTCTAATACACTCTAGAAATTAATAATATGGTGCATAAAGAGATTTAATTTTAAAATTTTGTAACTCTTTTTATGAGGAATTGTAATCAATCTCGGGTTGAATGTAAAAAAATGTTTATCTTTATGCCTCATCAAGCGTGTCATAGACACCGTCTGTAATGGATCAATTATCATTCACTTAGCGATCACAATAATGTTTATATCTCCTGTCAGCACGTGGACAGAATGTATTGCTAATTCATAATGGGACGTAATTTAAATTATTTTATTTTAACATGTATTAAATTAATTACTACAATTAATTAATTAATAAAATGTTGTCAATGTTAAACATATGTTTTCTGAATTTATTAACATCTGTTTGTTAAACAAATGTAATTTATTCAATAATATGTATTTACAACTTGGTCATTACACGTATGAATTTAAATTAAATTAAAATTTTATTGAGCATTTCATGTTTTCCATTTAAATTTTATTATTTTCTGAAATTGATTCGAAAATGCGGAACGAACCAAGCTAAATCTTCTCTTTTGTGAGAGGAAGACATTTTTTAAACGTGATATATCATTCTTAAGATAGCAAATCTATGAATTTTTTTTAGTAGTATGTATATCACTTCATGTATAAGTGAACTTTCACTCCATTTAAGGGAGTTCTCACTTTTACAGAGTGACGTAACAAAATAAAAATGTTTGATTTAATGCAACACTTTTAAGAATAAGATTTTATACCATGTCTTTTACAGTGCATAAAAAGATGTTTTATTGTGCCATGTACTGCATCATATAAAACTGAAAACTACTCAACCTAAAATAAGTAAACTTTAAATCTAACTTTTCAATAATTGAATGTCCACATAAACTTCCATTTTCAACGAAAAACGATACTTTTTTAATTTTAAAATGTAAGAGATATTTTAAATGTAAAATGGAGTAATGTTGTTTATTTCACCTACCTTTAAAAGTATTAATCGAAAAATATTGTTAAGTATAAGTATTTTGCAACATTGCAAATTTATATGAATTTCGAAAATATAAATTTAACAATATTCAACTTATTTTATTACAATTTTAATTTGTTGTTTTTTTTTTTTAAACATATATCATTTTCTCATAGAACAAATGAAATAAAATTTATTTAAACATTAACAATATGAACATTTACCAAAAAAAAAAAACCAGAAATAAGTAAAAATCTGTCCTACATTCTATTTCTCATTTAAAAATGTTTTTTTTAACTTTCACAAATAAATTATTTTTAATTCTAGTTTCCAGTTTCGTGTAGTTGATTTTTGCAAATTGAAGACTCGTTAAACACGTGCTTACACGCCACTTACCTCGCAACCGAAGTGAGAGGGAAAAACGACACGAAGAAAATAAAATCAACTCTTCATTCATAAAAATTACTCAGCGTCAAATGTTTGTTCATTAATTTGAATTATTGATGCATACAAAATGAATAAAGAATTGATATTGACATTCTCACTTTACATCGATTAAAAAAGCGACAAAGATCTTTCGTTATGCAGAAAAATAATTTTTTGGTTTGTTTTTTTTTTAATATTGAAATTTTGTAAAAAAAAATTATTTATTAGTGTTGAATAGCGTCATTGTTTTTTTTTTCTAGGGATAATAATTAATAAACAAAATGTATTTTTAGATATTTATGTTTTTTTACCAAATAATAAAATAAAGATTATTTTAAAAAGTAAAAATTAACATTTAAACTAATAAGAATATTAATGCATTCATAGGATTCAAAACATTCGTTGGAGATTTTATAATTACGAATTGAGTTTATATAATCTAGTTTAGCTTCTCGACATACATTTTTGTCATTTTTTAAGTTACAAAATTTATATTCATAATTTTTAATTAAATTTAAAAAAAATCAAGTCAATATGATAAAGATAAAAACAATTTGAAAAATATAAAGTAACAAAAATAATAATGTTTCCAATAAAAAAAAAAAACGTTTGCTTATTATTTCATGCGCATAATTCAAAAGGTATATTTTAATATGCACATCGGGTAATAGCATATTAGTATAATTTAAAAATTGGTAAAAATAAATAAAATACAAATTTTTCTCCAGTTTTGTAAATATTCTCAGTTATATCCATTCTGTGATTTGTAAAACGTTCTTTTTTGTCGTATTGGGAAATACTGCGTATGATTCACTGATGTGCAATGACCATTATTCGTCAGTTCCTTTACGACATTTCCATATAAAACTGCGCCCAGCTTCAGATGCAAAAATCACGTGAAAAAATGTCATCACTCGTCGTATATATCCAGGAAACATCACTAAAATCACATTTTCGAATATAGCAAAGAAATAATAGAATTCACTATAAATAAGAAACCATGCGAGTAATGGGGCATAAACCAGACAATTTCGCAACTTCGTGAATATGACAGTATTTACGATTCGATTAATGCAACAGCTAAATACACGATGAGTAGCTGAAAGGCTGTCCCTCACATATTATATACCAAATGGCCGGACACGGAAAAATCAGTCAACCAATAAGCGTTTTCCAAAGACTTGCCTTCGAATACTGCTGCTTCGTGTCAATTCGCACTGTCGCCAACTTGTAAAAAAACTGATAAACCTGATTGTTTTTTTTTTGTGCTCACTAGACGTGCACCTATTAAAGCACACATTTTTATGACCGCTATACGCCCGTTTCGTTTGCTCTATTCATTTAACTTTGGCAGTTTATTAAGCCCAATCGATTGGCATTGTATTTCTTTAGTATTGCTTAATATTCATTATTTTTCTCAATTTCTCGATTGTTAAAATGAGTCAATTGTTTTAAATCGGTCAAGTTTCATTGCTTTTATTAATTTCAATTATTTCGGTATAAAGATTCTAAGGGCCAATAGGTCCGCTTAATAAAATAATATATAAAATAAATAAAATTTCGTTTTTTTATTCATTACTGGCTCTAATATTTCATTCAGTTGTTTCACCTTCACTATTTTCCTTTAAAGAATTTTTTATTTTCTTTCGAACTTCAGCTGCACCTACCGAACCTGTACTCATATGTAATTTTCTCACGATCAAATATATACATGTGACATAAAAATCGCAGTATAAATGAGAATTTTTTAAATAATACGATGCAGCGCCACCTATCGGGCCTTGAAATCTTGATTCTATATCTCTTATAAGATCTGGATATCTTGCGCGTTGTTAATAACAGAGATGTATATATATATATATATATATATATATATATATATATATAATATATATATAGAGATAAAATTTCAAGTTTATCTAAATATATTTAAACTAGATTATGCATTGAAATAAAGAAATAAAAGATAAATAGCGAAAGTTTTTATATCATTATTATATTCATTATTACTACATTACTTCCGAGATTCGATATCATTTGTTTTAACAATTAATCATTCCATTTTTCTATTCAACATTGTTCATTTTATTAATTTTATTTCATTCAAAATTTATTGAATTGAAAATATTCATTGTTATTGTTCAGTACAAAATAAATGTTTCAATTTCCCATTTTCTATTTAAGACACATATTATTAAATACTATTTGTATATTTTTGTACCATAATTAAAAATTAGTTAAAAGATTATTAAAACATTATGTCCCAAATGTCGACAATTTTCAATCAACTTACACCAAAGTTTTTTGTTTTTATATTATCTGTACCAAAAAAAATCTGACATAAAATTCCACGCTCTCTCTAAAATTAATGCTTAAACAGTTATAAACATATATATATAAAAAAAAAAAAAAATTGTAGATCTAAAAGTTTTATGTGTAAATTTATATACGTATCTTTTTACGGATAGGAAATTTTAAAATATGTAAAAATATATCTAACATTTCAAAACCGATCAGCTTTTAGTTAAAATTGCAGAAAAAAAATACTTAGAACTCGTCAAGGAATATTCCGTAATTATTCAGAATGTCTATTTGTTTTTTTACACAATCTTCAAAAATTGCAATTAAATTTATTTTAAAATGTCACTCAAAAAATCTAAAAAAAAATTCTAGTGCATTTCTCGACGAATTCAAAAAATTGTTCATTCTTGGCATTTTTCTTGAAAAAGCTTAGTTTTTGAGATGGAGATATTTTATTCTAATCTCTAAATGTCTTAAAATGTAGTGCTCTAGGGCACTTTTTTCTATCTAGAAAAGGATATGTATATTATTTATCTCCTTTTAATTATTTATAACTCTTAATGTAAGCATTGATTTTGGACAGATTTTGAGGCCATATTTTGAAAGGACATTTTTTTGGTACAAAAAAAATATGAAAAAAAAAACTGGTTGAATATTTATTGAAATTTTAAGACTTAATTTATTAATTTATCATTTTCATTATTACTTTTCTTTTAATTAAATATGTAATTAATTATTAATTAAATAAATGATGTAGACACCCGAATTAATTAATTGGTTATTAGTAATACACAAAATATTACATTGCAATAGACACGAATTTTCCTTCAAGAATTGAAAAATTTCGGTGAGATAGTCGGAATATCTTAAGAGGCTTGAACGCTGCCGAAAATAATAATACAGCAAGCGACGCGAGTACAAATACACGCAATCGTAAACAATTTTAATAATATGTTGAGCATTGCGACAGCGCCATAAAAAGTTAATATCTTAAACTTGAAATATCAATTTCCCCAGAGTCATGCGAAACGAAACGGTAAGGTGGACCGTAAATGTCCGCGTGCATAAATCTTAGTAATTACTCTCTTCATTTTTCGCCTTTCAAAACAATTCACAATAACCAATAATTGCGCAAAAGTCGAGCAATTTGACATTTATTACAAAGCCGCTTTCCCGCGCACAATGCGACTTTCATCTCACAAATTTAATTGCGACAATAAAGTATGTGAATGAGGGGGTACACTTTCTTTCATGATTAGCGATCTCGCATTTCTCGATTTGTCTTCTGCATGTCCTGACCAGGTCATTGAATGTTTACTACACGATGATCGCAAACTACATAACGATAATACGAATTATTTCCATAAAGTAGTTTCCATAAGTTCGTAATGAAATTTTTCAAGAATAAAATTGACATGAAAAAAAAAACAAAATATACAGCAATACTGATGTAATATCCCACAGAAAGGGAACTTAGAGTTCCTCTCATTTACAAAAGACTCCATTTTTTCCATTATCAAGAGCGATTAAAAAAATGGCGACCGATCGAGAGAGTATGTAAAACGGAAAATGGAAATCAACCCTCTGGCTGTGCCTCGTGCGAGTTTCAGCAAGAGTATGGAATTGGCCATTTGAAGTAATAATGTACCCAGCGGCGACAGGCTATCTATTTAGAAAAGAATTTAGGTCTCTTAAGGCCATTCGGCGACCCGCACTAGACCAACTCGTTTTTTTTTTTCTATTTAGCAAATCGCGCGCTGTCGACCTCGCTTCGGTTGTTGGACAGTCTGGACACCAAACAAGGCTCGCCATTGCTTCAATTTCAGCGGTCAATGTGCCTGCTCCTTTCGATAATTAAGAGGGTGCTTGCATTATATGTGCTAAAAATTTTAATTTCGTCAGTACTGATTATCTTTTTGTCTTTCTGCAATCGACGTTCCCTTTCATTCCACAGGTGGAAACGAATTCTCTGGTCTGTTATAACAATTAAATATTGCATTTGACTACTATAATTCTATGAAAACTGGTATCGTCTGTACAATGGCACTGAAATTTTAAATACAATTTTTTTTTTATTGAGCAATCCAAAACCTACATATACAAGGTTTATTATCAACGCATAAGTTACATGATAGTATATTAAATATATATAATTTGAATATAATGCAATTTTCAATTCACCCCTAATAGATTTATGAATATCTTTTAGACTCTTCTACTTAGGTAATTCTCAACTATATAGGGACACTCTTTCAAAAATTAGTCTACAGATTTGATCACAGTGGGATTTAATATATGTATAAACAATTTGGTTAATAAGGGTAGAGAATTAACGGTGTCTCATGATAGCTTCTAATGTTTTCTTCCTCTACTGCTCCAATCTGGGACATTTTCAGACAATATTCTTCTCCAGATATCCACTGATTGATTTCAGATTATAGTGATTGGTCCTCATTCTGTGTTGATTATCATGTAATTGTATTTCTGAAATTATTTTCTTTTCTGTCCATTCTTATTTAATTTATCTTCTATACATTTTCTCATTGTTTAGTGAGATAGTTGGCAGCGGAGGCCTTACCTTACATAAAATTTGTTTTATTTTTCTTTATTATTATTTTTGGTAAAAGTATTTTTTGTTGTTGTAAATTTAGGAAAAGTTTACTTAAGCGATTCATAAATGTGTGAATGTATCTTTTTACATTCATTTTCATTAGCTATCCATGTTATTGATATAATTAATCTCATACAACCATTGATCTAAATTTACTTAGAAAGATGACATAATCTGATATTATAGTTTATAAGGAAAGTAAGTGTATTTATTTTTAATTGAGATACATTTACTAAAACCATTTTTAAATTTAAATCCAAATTTTAGTAAAGTTCATAAAAAGTATATATAGAATTTGATGATTCGCAATGTCGCTGTCTAGCATCATAGTTACTTTTTACTATCCCTAGTAGAAAATGACAGCCGTTTCTGTCCCATTTTTCTATCCTCTATGTTAAAAGTAACGGAGTCCAGAAAAAAATCACCATCAACTATGGTCTTATTTTCTACTAGGGATAGTTCAATCATCGTATGACAATTTATTTATAATTAACATTAAATGTTTCTTTTTTTATATGCTTCTTCATTAACTTAATTTCATTTATCTTATACAATTTTTTGTACGAAAAGAAATAATTTCAATGAAATCATTTTTTCCATTTATTCCTTTCATTCCTTTATTATTTTCATTGTCATTGAGAGTTATTATACAGGGTGTCCCAGAACATTAGGATAAAATTTCAGGAGGCGATTCTTCGAAAAATTTGAAATTAATAAGTCCTCTACCAAAATTCGATCCTACGCATAGAATGTGAATGGCGAGCAATTGAAGTTTAGAAAGAAAAATTACTGTTTCTGCAATAACTCGGCTCATTTTCAACCTATGTTGGCGAGTGGGGGCGCATTTTAAAGCTTTCTTCAAGCTCAACAAATCCTCTTTAAGAGCATATTATCTGAGATGAATATTTCGCTAGTTATGGCCTCATAAATGGGAAAAATTGCCTTTTTTGCGGTTTTTCGCGTCTAACTCATTCCGGTAAATAGCTCCGGAAATATCATAAAAACAAAGTTGTAGAGCTTGAAAAGACGCAGAATTTGCACCCTCACACGTTTCGTTTCGATAAAAATTGAGTCCTTGGGGAGACGTTAAATCTCAGAAAATTAGTGAAAAACGCGCTTCATCAATGTCAAATCCGCTTTTCGTCAATTTTTTAAGATTTAACGTCTCCCCGAGGACTCAATTTTTATCGAAACGAAACATGTGAGGGTGCAAATTCTTCGACTTTTCAAGTTCTACAACTTTGTTTATATGATATTTCGCTAGCTATTTACCGGAACAAGTTAGATGCGAAAAACTGCAAAAAAGGCAATTTTTTCCCTTTATGAAGCCATAACTAGCGAAATATTCATCTCAGATAATATGCTCTTAAAGAGGAATTGTTGAGCTTGAAAAAAGCTTTAAAATGCGCTCCCACTCGTCAACATAGGGCTCGCCATTCAAATTCTATGCGTCTGATCGAATTTTGGTAAAGGACTTTTTGATTTCAAATTTCACGAAGAATCGCCTCCTGAAAGTTTATCCTCCAGCTCTGGGACACCCTGTATAATGAATTTCACCTATTCTTTTTCCCTTACTTCCTTATACCTCATTGGAGTCAGAACATTCTATGATTACAAGCTCTACTGTTTGTCTTTTTTGGCACGTGCCACATATCGATGGCTCGGTTTTTTGGAATACACGTTCATAGGTAACTTTAGTATGTTGAGGGAGTAGTTTAATCAGGATAGGGCTCTTTGATCAAATCTCAAATTCCGAAATCAGTTATAAAGTATTATTTTCTACCCTTCGTAATATTTGTCATAAAATTATAATGTTCATAGAGTTTTATTTCTATATGATTTGCGTTGTTTGCATCTCATGACGTATTTTCATCTATAGTCGCATTTTCTGATGTTTTCATAAAACGTCGAATTAAAAATAGAGTTTCATTTTTCTGCTCGATTTACCAACAAAAAAATAAAACGCTTTATTGGACAGGCTTTTTCAGACTTTATATATATATATATATAAAGTACCTGGATTCCTTTTCACCGAGAAATTGCACAATTTATAGTTTATTTCTTAACCGCGACATTTATTTATTTTTAATACAGTCGTTGAAAAATACTTTAAACTAAATCGAGGAATTGAAACTCGTTTGAATTGATCTAAAAAACCGCCAATGTCTCATGGTTCCCGCAATTTTTGCGACATTTCGTACACGAATTAAAAAAGTGAGACCAGTTTATTAAATTTCCAGTTTTCACTAATATATTGTACGATTTTAAGAAATTTGATCGAGTAAAGTATTCTAAAATTAGCACTGAATGAGTAGATATGAGTACCCTGACCTATTAAAAAGAAAAAATCCAGTGTTCAATTTTCTGCACTGTCCACTTACATTGATACTTTACATTGATATTAATAGTTGCTAGACAACTACAATTACAGAAAAAAAAAATTACTATAATACTATACTATGTTAATTAAAATTACATATAGTGTAAAAATATAAATTAAAAGGAAAAAGTAATAACGAAATAACCTATTTAAACGCAATTAAACAATACCTCTTACCGTTCCGACAAATTGCAACAACATTCCCGCTAGGCGTTACAATAACTTTTCATTATGATTATGATTTGATTCGATCCACTTTTGAATTATATAATAAACCTGTAACGGTATAATCTGCATGCACGCAACCCGTTCTGCTCTAGTCGACATTTGCCTTCAATTTGCAGCGCGTACTTGTGACGCCGCCGGTAAAGAGCCGTCTCGACGGACAAGCGGAACGCTGATAAAAATTAAGAAACGCACCAATCGATGAAAATTTACATACGCGCGGGATAGCGTGGGAATTGTTTCCCACTCAGGCGAATCTAAATTGAAAATCGCGGCGAAAGAAAGGCCGTGAAAGGAAGATTCGACGCGCAGTCGCTGATAACGTCGCTATGAAGTTCAGTCCCTTAGCATAATCCTGAATAATGACTTTAGGATGCCTTTTGCGTGCGGGCAAGGATCGATCTTCCAACCCTCGTGCAACAAGTTTCAAACTGTATTTCGATGGATTCAGGCATCTCTGTTTGCGTATTCAAATTCTTGAAATGTCCCGATCCCAAAGTCCATCTCGATAAACACGAAATTGCCTGAATCTCGTTTGCCATTGAACCGAAAGAAAAGTATCGATTAAATTGTTTATTCGATAGTTACTATGCGTGATGTTGAAGAATGTTCATTTTCTTTTAAAGATTGCACGAAAAGATGAAGAGAATGGAATTTTGACACCAATTATAATGAATTCTGTTATCGGAAAATAAAGGTTACCAATCTTTTCAGACATCATGAGCATCAAGATTATTCAGTTTTTACCTGATGTTTACATCTAATGAAATTCGATATACATCATACTTCATTTATACTATACAATATTGTATCATCGTTCGTTATAAAGTGCAAGTTTTAAAATTTTGTAATAGACATGGTAAAAACAGAAAGGCAATATAGGCCATACAGTAGCAAGAAAAAATATATTTTGTTAATAATGTTTTTTTTTCATTAAGATTCCTACGATTTGTCCAAGTTGAAAAAAGTCTCAGCAATATATCTCATTCTTTATCAAAGTTTTCTTGGTGGAAGTATACACGGTGAAAAAAATATTTTTCCTGATGGTTTTTTTCGATTATATAAATATGATTCTTTTTTACTTTACATATACACACATGTACACATATGTATACTTTGATTTGTATATATATCAATTATCTGAAATGCATATATGAGATAAAATCGTTGAAACGAAAAAAAAATGGAAATGGACCAGGAAAGAAATTTCGTAGACCATCGTACTATCTGTATTATGTGTATAATTTTATGTGTGTGTGCGTGTGTATTAATATGCATAATCGACTTAATTTAATCCTCTGAAATGCCAAAAATAAAAATGCTCTAGAAAATTAAACATTTTCATTTACAACTTGAAAATTTCTTTATTTACAACGTTTCTTTATTTTCTTTCTTTAACAACGTGTTCAGTCTTCCTTAAATATATCGCATGATTTCCACAGGATTCGTGGTGCTGTCTTCGTCCTAAACTTGTATGATTTTCAGACAACACTCGTGATTTCAATAATGTATTTGATAATTGCTCGTAAAACATGACATCGTACAAAACTTCATTAAATTGTTTTAAGATTGAAAATTGCATTAAATGTCAAGTACTTCATGGATAAAAATTTAGAAGTATAGATGTGTCGATAATATACCTACGTGTCAAATCCTAATTGTTAGAATGTGACTAATGGCACGTATTTAAAATCAATAATTCTCCATCGAGTTATTTTATATGACAATAATGGACCAGTATACAATTTGACTCTTGTCACGATATACAGTAGGCGTACTTTTTCATACATTATTACTTGTTACATACATTATGTATACATACAGCATTCTCGTTACCTACATAGTAGATATTTATGAACATATAGGCAATTCTATCCCATTTGAAATGATGATAAATATTTAAATATATTTATTGATATTATATACATGATATTTACATTTATCTCTTTACAGTTTCAGTGGCTGGTAACAATGGGAGAATAGTCTCGACGAGATTTCTGACGGCATTATACCCTAATAAATTGCGCGATCAATTCCACGATGACGAGAGTAACTCGTGGTTTGATGTTTGGATCAGCTGCTTTACGGCTGTTTTTACCATTGAGACCGGTTCGCGATCACCGCTCGAGTTTGAAAGTATTCGGCATCCGCTAGCCATTTGTATGCGGGCGACTCGGCCTAGAACATAAAATCAATCGTCAATACCACGATCAGATCCCCTGAGCACACTCCAGAATCTCTGGCGCCGATGGAACTTGTTGTAAGTATACAACTCGCTCAATTAAAAAGTTTAATGACTCCTTATCTAACAGTTATGAATCGATTTTATATCCAGTATACATATGCAATCTTAAATGATGCATCAATTAAGTAATCGTCACATATACTTAACACTGATCAATATGGAGGACAATGACATATAAATTGTGTAGATACATATACGTAGAATATACAAATTTCTGTACAATTTTTTGTATTCATATGTCAATAAAGTCGATACCATTATTATATATACGAAGCGAAATTAGTGTTTTAGATCATATTATATAATATCTATCATATATAATATAGGGTGTCATGTAATTAGCCGATAATATTGCAGATGCGTCATTTTTCACGTAATATTAAACAATAAAGTTCTTTACCGAAATTTGAGGTGATGTATACTATCTGATTGATGAGCAATTCAAGTTCATTGATCAGCGGACATTTTTGGGTGCGGCTCAAAAAACCGACAAATCAAAAAACCGACACGTCAAAAAACCGACACGTCAAAAAACCGACAGTCAAAAAGCAGACACGTCAAAAAGCCGGTATTCAAAAAACCGACACGTCAAGAAACCGACACTCAAAAATCCTCAAAAATCCTCAAAAGTCGGCTGTTTACGTGTTTGCTTTTTCCCTGTCAGTATTTTTACGTGTCGTCGGCTTTTTGATTGTCGGATTTTTGAGTGTCGGTTTTTTAACTGTCGGTTTTTTGAATACCGGTTTTTTGACTTATCTGCTTTTTGACTGTCGGTTTTTTGACGTGTCGGCTTTTTGAGCGTCGGTATTTTGACGTGTCGGTTTTTTGAGCGTCGGTTTTTTGACTGTCAGTTTTTTGAATGTCGGTATTTTGACGTGTCGGTTTTTTGAGCGTCGGTTTTTTGAGCGTCGGTTTTTTGACTATCGGTTTTTTGAATTTCGGCTTTTTGACGTGTCGGTTTTTTGATTTGTTGGTTTTTTGACCCGCACCCACATTTTTTCATCTACACATGGTTTTAGTGCAAATCTTTTTTGCTTTTCGCTAAATACGTATGCATTCTTACGTACTTTTATATGCTGCAATTTTGAAAATGACCAATAAATTTTCCGCAATTTAAACTAAACAGGTCAAAATTTCGAGGTAATGGATCTGAAAAATTTCCTATATATCTTGAAAGTGTTAGAAAACATAAGAAAACCTCTATTTTTTACATGTTTGTCGTAATTTTTACCCGTTAACTTTAAATTGTTGAATATTTAATGGCCATTTTCGAAATAAGAGCAACAAAGCACGTAAGAATTCATATATTTAATGATAATAAATGATCACCATACCGTTTTTAGATGAAAAAAGAGGATCGAATTTGGGTAATGAACTTTTTTGCTTAAAATTACGTGAAGAATCCCCTACAATATTCAATGCCAGTTATACGGCATACCCTTTATAGTAAAATTAATATGTATAAGGTTTAAAAAGTCTTACAAAAAAAACGTCTTAGAAATTACCTTAGAATAACGCGGCAATATTTTCAAGACGGTCTAATTCCACTTTAAATCCTGATCTTGGAATCATTTTCACTGATATGCGAAATGAATTTTGTAATGCTGACAATATTGAAGATGTTCTTAGGTCAAACTCATTATGATATTTCGATGATCTTTGCTTTGTAAAATATATATTGCTTTGGCAATCTCATTACAAGTATCGTTGTTTCGATGATTCGGATGTTAATTCAAAATTCTGGTAAATATTCTTGATAAAATAATTCAATTTCCTTTAGTAACGATGAACTATGAATTGGAAATTTATCATTCGTTTCGATCGACGTTTGATTCTTTCATCTATTGGTACCCTCTTGAAAGGAATTACTTCTGATCTATCTTTTTATCTGCTATTCCCTTTAATTGCTATTTAACTGCTATTTCTTTAACTTTTCAAAAATATTCAAAATACAAAATAAAAACAAAATATAATATTTGATTTTGATTCCTACTGGATAATCGGGAAATAATTTATTTCAATATTTCCCTAAAATACAATCAATAATTATTACAATGCATGGAGTGTGTCAATGAATTTGAAACTAATCACGAAACAAAAAAAAAATAATAATAATAATAACAGCAAGAAAAATAATCGTTTTATTGTCTATGACCGAGATTATTAGAATCAAGCCGAAAGGTTAGTCATATCTTAAGCCCCTGATGAAAAGTAAATGTGTGTTTTTCCCGTTTTTCGTCACTTGTAACAGAATTTGATACAAGATATACACTACAAATGTTTTTTTTTTTCAATAGGTTTCAAATAAACTCAAATCCTCCACCAAATCATACAAAAAAAATCAAAATGACCAATCCATTAGGACGACCGAAATCGAAAACGCACCGATGTTTTCATCAAACATCGAAAAATTGCCATTTCTATTTTTACTTGTCACTTTTGCAATGTTTTTTGATCTGGTTTCGGAATACTTAAAGTCGAAAAAGCACTGTTAAACGATTTTGGGGTAGAACATTTACGATTTCTGCAACGTTACTGAAGCTTTTCTATGAGCAAATGATTAACGGTTGGTGTTATAATGCTTGGTTTCTTCATTCGCATATTCCAAATATTTTCTTCGACCGACATGGATGCTGATAATATTATTTAGTCAAATTGGAATTATATAAATTTACTAAAAGCACTCCACTAGAAATATATTCATTTTTTTGCAGTCATTACATTTTTTGTACCTTTAACGTTGTAAAAATATCCCATCTTAATTTATTGAAGTGACAACTGAGACACTCATTTAAATGAATTTATTTTTAAAATGAATTGTCATTCTTCCTACAGGGAATAGAGAAGAATTGTCACTCCTTCTGGAATGAAATTCCACTCCAAAAAAAGTGACACATTAATTCCTTTTAAAGGTTGCTCCATTTTCACTCCATCAAAATTAAAGTCTGAATTTGTTGGTTTAGTTAAAAAATGTTTATTTCTACTAAGCGGTGGCGATATTTCTTCCAGGCGCTAACTCACGATGTTTAAATAGACTTTAACGAATAATCACTCCATATGTTTAATCCATATCGCGTTATGAAAGTAAAAATATGAATACAATAAAAAGGAAATGTGTTTAGTAGAATAACACGTATAGTTTACGAGTAATGAAACATTTCGAAATGAAATTCTTCCCGCGGATTCATTCGTTAACAGTACCAGAGTATTGTTAGCATGTAATCGGTAAATTATTTCGATTAATCCATACATTCATCGACTCATTCCATTGTGAATATTCCAGATATTTCAGATAAGGAATTCCTTTCAGATCTCCATCAAACGGAATAGCGTTAATATTTCGAAAATCTATACTTTGTACGTCTTGCTGAATAAAAGATCGGAATATTACCTTATCTCACGTTCCTTTCTAATTGCATACTGAAAAATGATCAGTTCTCACAAGTAATTAGGCCGTCCGCACAATACCGATTCAATCTTTTGTAATTCGAGCTTTATCAACCCTCGTTTGGCGTTGCTTAGCTGTATTGAATTATTGAAAGGTCCCCCGAGTGTTTCCCAAATTTCATCATTCCAATATTTACAAAAATATGTAATTAAAAAAAAAATACGTAATTAAATATATATATACATATATATATATATAGACATATATATTGCAACATTCTTTTTGAATACTATATATATATTTTTCTTTAATATTATATTTTTGATAGTGCCACCGCAATGATTAATCTTGAAAATTTGAAAAAGCAACTTCCGATCTACACTTATTAAATCACGCTCATACCTCAA
Source organism: Trichopria nigra (assembly GCA_030522945.1). Classification (NCBI taxonomy): domain Eukaryota; kingdom Metazoa; phylum Arthropoda; class Insecta; order Hymenoptera; family Diapriidae; genus Trichopria; species Trichopria nigra. Next base: position 27,342 of record JAPYZR010000536.1, on the reverse strand, counting down.
GTACCATTGAAGGTATCAATTTAAAAAATTTTCGAAATAGACGGAAACATTCCGAAAAATAGTAAGAAAAGTATATTTTCATAACAAAATCAGGCATTTTTCCGACAATGAAAGAATATTCACCGATAATGTTGACATATATCCGGAAAAGGATCCCTGCAAACACAAAATGCAACGGTAATGTAACATTTATATAACTGTTACTTGTTACATAAATGTTACATAGTCGTTATATACCAGTTACTTTTGTGTTTGCTGGGATTGTACAAAATGTCGAAAAAAAAGTTGGACTTTTTTCATCAAAGTTCCAAATGCGGTACTATTTTTCCGAAAAGACATTGGATGTTTCCAAATTCCGAAATTATAAGATATTTTTCAACAAATTTTAGACAATTTCCCGATTTTATAGATGGAAATATTCCGAAAAACAGTAAGAAAATTACACGTTCCTAACAAAATCAGACATTTTGTAGGAAAAATTTCCACATTCCAAAACGTTATTAAGGTTATTATTAGCTGCCATACTTTTTGTTGGAAATTTTTCCGAAAAATTTTGTTACGGTGTACCGTACGTCGGTTTAAAACATTTGCATTGTGTCCGCGACCAATCGAAAGAAACTCGGGGCTATAGTTGAATCACACGTTTGCTGGAATAAAAAAAAAAATTCGATTTTTTTTCGTCTACTTCACAATGATTTATAGTTTCTGAGCCGTTCATTCGAACCATCCATGCATTATACCCCGCCGCCGTATGCTCTAATGAATAATGGCGTATCGAACCTTCCCATCAAAATGCAGAGGGAAAAATGATTAGTGGAGTGAACCACAATTTACTTTGATAAATGGTCGATTTATGCACTGGCTGCGTTCTGTAAATGAACCTTCAGCCGGCGCATTGCCCATGTAGTCCGAATCACGCGAAATACGATTCTAAATTTACGTCAGCCCATATAATGTCGAGAGAAATGCCCAGGCTTGTCCGACACGGTTTCACCAACGACCCTTTTACCTTTTGCAGCTCCTCGTGGAAAAACGCCTGGCCATTCGTCGAAACGGATTCTCGTTCTATTGGCGTTTCGTCATTCCCAGTCCGGCCATCATCCGCAGGAATCCAGCGATCTGCCGTGGATAAAAAGCGTTCGCATCTGGCGGCCGCGCGAGATCTCGACTGGATAGGTGCGATACCGCGAGTGACCAAGTAACCCCGAGCCTCGCAATCGGTGCATTCGGATGCCGGCTCACGGGCGTATCGCCTTCGACTTGGACACGCAATTTTCCATCGGCCAGTATACGTGTACCGCGGGGCAACAGAGGGTGGGAGTGGCAAGGGGGGCGAACACGTGTAGAGGCGAGGCGAGGGTGGCGCGCTTTATCCGGCGGCCTTCCGCCGCGCGCTCGTGTGCGTGGGACCTTAGCCACTTACAGACATGTATATCGATAACGACCGAGTGGCGACCTACGTCACTCGAAGGGGGTCGCCCCCTCGCACCCCCCTGTGTGTGTTCGGAACGATCGACCACCGGGTTCTCACTTTGACGGAGGATTATGGTTTTTCATCGGCGCACCGTGGAGGCAAGGCGCGAACACACACAAACACCCATACACCCACACACGCGCAAACATGGTACACCCACACGAAACACACGCACACACACGTACAGAGGGGGAGCTGCCGCACACGACTCTCGGCTTTCGAAAGGATAGTGATTGTGGAGCGTGGCCAGAGTAGAGTTAGGCGTATATAAGGCCCGACGGCCCAGCCTAAGCCAGTCATTCACCGGACTACCAGCCCATCACACACAAACCAAACATGAAGGCCTTTGTGAGTATTTACGCACGGGTCACATGGTGTTTCGCGGCTCTTATTGGCATCCGACACGTAATCGCGACGTTCGATTTCGAAAAAAGCTTTCGCACCAGCGCCGCCCGCCAAATAATTCCGGACTTTCCACTTTCGGTTAATTAAGCTCCTTGCACGTTTTACTCTCTCACTTGCCGTCGTACGTAATGAGTGCTTTTTGTGTTCGCATTGCCATTTCCATTGTTTGCGTTTCGTAATCGTATCCCGTGCAATCCCTCGCTCGCCGTGGACTTGTATTCCTTGTGAAAAATATTCTTTGTACTTGATTTCATATTATTCATTAGTTGAATTAATTAATTATGTATTAGATTCATTTATTTGTTATATAATTGTAATAATTTTAATTTTTTTTTTTATTAATATTTCTGAATTTTTTTTTTTTTTAATATAAATTTTTTTTATTTTTTATTTTTACTTTTGTTTTTTTCTTTTGTTCTTTTTTGTAATTTTTGAAATCTTATTAATTGCAGGAAAGTTCTATACAACGCAAAAGTTTTTCTTCGACGGTTTACAATGCCGCGACTTTCTGCATCAATTTACCGTAAAGGGATTACGTGAATATTTTTTATCGACTCTCATTCATAGTTGCCATACTTCGCTTATGAATGCGAGCTGGAACCGGTTGTAGAATCTCGCGGTCGTAACGGCACCATCATTGAGAAACGTGAATCACGAACTCCGACGCGCATCTTCATTCATCGACCGTCAATGAATTGCGTGACGCCATGAGTGCATCGTACTTGCACCGGTTCGTTCGCTTTCTTCGATCCTTTCGATTTTCAATTTTACTCATTCGTAGAACAATGTTTCCGTTTTATGAAATTTCAAAAAGTCTTATACGAGTCCTATTTCTCTTCCCAATTCAATAGGAAGGCAAAACCGATCGTTACCGTCGCGTGAAAGTTTTGCCATTATTTTCATTCAACCCGTAATTTTCCGCCTTTATTGGCCAGGGTGTCGATCGACGTAATTAATTTGCATTCGTCATCGGGCACTTTCTCCTCCCGCAAGGTCCATTTTCCGTGCGATCGAGGAAAAACTCGCGGCGTTTCGCAAGTGGCGATCGCGGGCTTCAGAAAAGTATAGAAAACTCGTCCTTAGTCTTTGCCTTACCGAGAGATCGCGACCGTTAACAAGCCTCGATTAATTATGAATCTCGTGCAGTTCGCATATTGCGCTTATCTCTCTCTCTCTCTCCATAGCCCGCGATTGCATAAAATGAATCCAGCCCGGGACGACTTTTTCTTCCCGCACTTATACGCAATCGATCGACCTAAGCTTACGAGTGCTCGTCAGCCACCCATTAGCCGCGACTCAGGAATTTTTCACCTAATACGGCGCGGCCTTATAGACGTGGCCGCGGGAGCGATCGCCGTCTACGGGTCGTTACCTATGCGAAAATGCAATCGGTGCACTATCACTCCAATTACGAAACGTTACCGCACCGTATAAATTTCCCGCGCTCCGCATGTGCCGCGCTCGCTTATTATACCGTTTTATGACATAACGACCCTCGGAGAGAGATAATTCCGTTTCTAAGCGGGCACGGTTCCGCCAATGTGGTCGCCGAGTGCTCATTCGTAATTTTTACACCCCGACATAGACCGACCGACGTCCCGAGGTGAACCTGTTCCTCCGTTTTCGTCATTCTCACCGCGGGTTCTCGGAAGAATTCGTACCTCGCGATATTCAAATTCAAAGGATCTTAGTTGGCGACTTTCGTTTTATTTGCCAGCAATTGCGTGCGTTGCGTGCTATTCGCGCTGAAAGTGAAAGCTGCTGTTTCCTTGCGCGAGTGCTCGTGTAATACGCGGATGGCCGGATATTATCGCACCAGCTATAATATACAAATCTCAATTCGAATAATCCGCGGTCGTACAAGAGACTTGAATTGCTTCCGTAATCGATCATGTATTCATGATCTGCAACATTTCCTCTAAAAGCATTCGTTCTACTTCGACACGTCCTTTTAAGCCAGTCCGTGAGACGCTCTTTTCGTCTGAAAGAGCCCCATCGATTTGCCGGCACTTGCGTGCACCGGACTGTGCCGCTTTAGCAAGGAACGTTACCACGCGTCAATTTTTTACGACAAACGTTACCGAGTGATAAATCTATTTCAGTCGCTGGAAACACCGTAAATTTATCATTAATCACATTTTTAATGTATAGAAATCGCTAATGGTCACTAATGATGTTATTTTAGATTGTTCTCGCCTGTCTGGCTGTTTCGGCCAGTGCCGGAATCGTGCACGGAGGACATGGCGGATACGGCTATGGCGGATACGGATATGCAGGTCACGGTGGAGCCGGACTTAGCGGTGGACTTCACGCCGGTGCTGGCACCGCAAACTCCCTTCAGGGTGGAGCCGCTAGCTTGGGATCCGGCGGTCTTGGTGCCAGCTACGCCGCTGGTGCCGCTTCCGCTGCCGGCGCCGCCGGAGTTCAGCAGGTCGTCTCTGGAGGTGGGTATCGTGAAACGATTGTAAAATGTCGTTAAAGAATCTGGGATTCGTCGCGACATTCAAATCGGCAATTTACGCGTCATTCAAATCTACAATCCGTTTGCAGGAGTTTATGGAGGCAGGTCCGACATTGGACCCGCTGAGGGACCCAAGGCCAACGTAGGACCCCAGACCGGACCATCCGACTTGGTCGGACCACAGGAAGGTGCCAAGACCATCGGTGGACCCCGTACCGGACCATCCAGCCTTGTTGGACCCGCCCAGGGACCATCCACCCTCGTCGGACCATCCCAGGGAACCGCCACCCTTGTCGGACCATCCCAGGCTACCGCTAACCTCGTCGGACCCAGCTACGGTGGAGTCGCTTTCTACGCCGGAGGTGGCGGCATCAACGGTGACGATGGTAGCTCTGGCTCTGCTGCTGCTGCTGCTCCCGATGGTGGTGAGTATCTTCCAAATATCCAATCTCATCCTCGATGACCACTGCGTACTGCCTATTGATCGATTAATAATTCCATCGTTATTAATGACATTTAAATCTGTAAAGAACTCGATCAATCAATGGCTGCAATCAAGCTCCATAAAATTAGCACACTTTTAAACTGTTCTTTTCTTTTTAACTAGGATTCGGAGGATTCGGAGGATTCGGAGGTGCTGGTGCCATCGCCGTCATCGGCGGAGGTGGTGGAATTGAAGGAGGAATCGGCGGACACGACGCCGGAGTCGCCATCATCAACGGACCATCTGGTGCCATCCACGCTGGACTCGGCTCGCACGGAGCCATCATCCCCGCCCCCACCCATTACGGCAAGTGGTAAACGGTCTTGGACCAAAGCGATCTCGGCTTGGCGACGGCGGCATACCCACCATAATCTTACTGGTCAACGATCCTCAACGCGCTCAACAAGTCTCTTTTCCAATGCTTCGTCCAACCTTGGTGCATGGTACGCGCCCCCCGAGAATTAGTCAGTCGGGTCTGAAGTGAGCAGTAGTCATTGTCAAGCCTGTGTTCGACGAATAGCACCATCGGAGTCGAGAGAAATTCGAATCGTGTTAGTCGTCACGGTAGACCAAAAACAGCACGCGAATTTGACAGAGTACGAGGTGAACGCGAGTCGTGACTCTCCCCCCTCTCGGGTTCCCGGGAATCTGGGAACAAGAAACTTAGTCAATTCGAATGTCATCGTATTACAGACCGTGAGCGCGATCAACCACGTCACCTACATTCGTACTGCCGATGGCGAAGCGGTTTTGGTCCTTACATCGAATTGTCCCTCGCTCCGTTCAATCGTTGGATGGCGGTGCTACAACCATGATTCCGATTGGTGGACAAGATTGGATGCTTCTACACATGCATGCATACACGCATACACACGCACGGGCCAACCCGGACGGATCTGTTCTGTTTTCTGAACAGACGGCGCTGTGTTGCTCCGTTCATTCTGACAACACCATTGCAGTCGACGCTCGCTATCGCGCACGTAACGTCGGTCCAGTTAATACTATGTCAACCATCGAGTCTAGGCGTACGGTGTTTGCGCCCCGTTCCTCACTGTTGTTATATTCACTGCCACACGATAGTGTGCCGCGCTAATTGTGGCATTTTCGTTCGATGCCGCAGGCGCACGCTGCCGCTACTACTTCTTCTTCACACCCTCATACATGAGCATACGCATACTACACTGCCGCGCGTGTACACTCGTTTGATACGTATGCAAGTGCGCGTGTATATATATGTGATATGCCAGTGAAGAAGACCGGTAGATTATGGTAGGTCAGCCTATCCCGTGAGTGAATGAATGTACATAGATGGCGCGCCGCCGCCGGCCCCGACTCCGCCCGCCCTCGTCATACCCTTTCTTTGCGATCACGACTAGCACCCTACCACCATAGATAGATACTACGTATTTATAGCGTTTATACATTTATAAAATACTTTATAAAATAAAGCATCAGTATTTAAAACTCAACAACTTTAAGCATTTCTTTCACCCTTCTATCAATTCGACATTACGAGGAATGTGGTTATAATTCGACGGTCCAATAATTCATCACTAGCTAAACAGATGGACTTTTATAACGACGTTCCGAGCAATGTCCACATTTCATATAAATACATTGAATGCATTGAGAATTCAGAATAAATTGTAACTTTGGTATTACATTTTCTGAGGATTTATTATTGTTTGGATTTTTTATTTTTCATTTTTTTTTTTTTTTTTTTTAATTATAATTCAATTATTTTAATATATTTGAATTAATGGACACTTATATTACAATCACCAACCAATTCAAAGAATTTATTGTACATTCTCATTACATTTGAATGATCGATTCAAAGGATTGTTTTTCTCAATTTTGCATTTCCGCTACCAGGTAACAAAGAAATTACACACTGCCAGAGTACGTGCTGCATCTCGCATCGATCAGTCAAAGTTGAAATTCATCATGTTTAATTTAGACGTTTGGCAATTGCAAAAAACTCATTACTAATTCATCGAACGACGCCTTACAATTAAGTTTGGATGAACAAGTTAAACTTGACAACGGAAATAAGTACAAACTTCAGGGATGAATTCGTTTTATTGAAATAATCGTTTTATTCGATGACATATGGAATGATGAAAAGGATAAGAATTTTCAATATCACAATTTTTCAAGCATAATCAACCGATAAACATCGGTAAATGAAATTTCCACTTGGCAAGTTTTTACTTTCTAAAACCTTTGCGAACAAATTGGCTTTAATTAAAGACAATCATGACGTCAGCGCCATTAGGTAACGTTTAATATTGTAATTGGAAATGCATATATGTCCTTTCGTTACATGCGGTACATTATTCGACATACTTGAGCGACTTTGCTCGAAAAATAAAACATTTCTAAATAAAGGAAACAGATGCAATAGTAAATGTTCCAAGTGCTTGTACCTGTAAAATAAATTGGAGTAATTGGTGTGGCGCAATCGGGAAAAAGCATACTACATGAAAATTGTGAAAACATGATTGGAATACAGGTTTATGTTACAAAAGTTGTTCACAATTTAGTAGAAACTACTTTTCCGTACAAGCTTAAAAACGTACAGCATATACAATTTCTTTACTCTCTATACATACATGTGTATACCCTAACGAGAGACCTAAATGGATAAAAATAATCGAAATGTTCAAATTAATTCGACATAAAAAAAATGTACGTTTTCGAAATTCCCTAGTAATTTTTCACGATCTCATTACCAAGAATTGAAATTTTCACACCGGCGAACCTTAAAAAAAAAGGTAAAGTTCGTAATGATACTTTTCGTACCACATTTCTACATAGTTGCATTCGTTCTATGGCCACGTTCGACTCGGAGCAAATTTACGTAACCGTCAGACTTTATGCAGAGAACTAGAATATAAGCATAGGGAAATAATAAATGTAAATTATCTGAAACTGTGAATTTATGTAACGCAGTCGATGATATTATGTCTACATATTTTGAATAATTCTATATTCAACTGCTTCACTTGGTTTAATTGCAACGTTTCTAATTATTGCAACTCATGCGTAACAAATGAGTTTCACTATTCGATAGTGACATAACGCCTATAACGCGTCCACGCCTTATAAATTTTGCGAGTCGAACAATTTTAAGTCCACATTTCTAACGTTTCCCTTCGCACTTGGAGCGACTTGAAACGTTTAATAATGAACGTTAATACATTGACGACGTCGATTCTGCGCCAATGGCAATATTGTCACACATGATGCCATATGCATAACGTTTTATTTTAATGCATTATTTAAAAAAAAAAGTTCATTTTATCTATTTCCAGGAAAAGGGATCGGTTCTGAATACAAAACAGAAATGGAAAATATTCAATTATTTCTTCATTTTGTCGGTAAGACTCGAGTTTATCGAAACTTTTCTTCGGATCTTAAACTCTTCTCAGTCAATCCTGCGACGCCGTCAACTTTTCATCGTATGTAAATACGAAACGTACCGCTCGACGTTAATCAATGCTTCATATTTTACTTCCGTATTGAATTTGATTTCCACGGTAATTCCCGAGCTGGAATTTTTATCGGGCCACCTCGCCGCCTCGGCGTTACTTTCATACGACATTTTATGATTGCAGCTTTCCAAGAAAACAAAATATCAAATTTCGTCCACTTCATAAGTACTGGAAACTCGACAAGTACGATAACAGTTGATATCAATTAGAAAGTAGATCGAGCGTGTATGTGCACGACATGCTATCAGTGGACGGCGCATTGAGATATTACAGATTAATTTGCATACACGACTCAGCGCGCGCGTAAAATTTAAAACTGCTAATTACCATCTGTGAAAACGTGTTATTTTTTTAATATTTTAATTTAGAAAGTAATGCACCAATTTTTTTTACACAAATCCGAGTGAAATGACTAAATCAATGAGTTTGCATTTTTGCAATCCTATTCCGACTGTTTTTCTTCTTTTTTTTTTTTTTTTTATTTGCTCTTCTCATCCAATAATTTGATTTTTACGTTTCGCGCTTAAAACAATAACGTGTCCATTACAATTGCATTCGCTTTGCATTTTTTGCGTCAACGTGAAAATGGAATAATTCGACAATTATGTAATGCGAAACCGCGTGTGCCGAGCCACGGAAGAAAAGCCGAAAAAACGTAAAGGCATAATTTACGTTATCAATAAATCATGCTTCTTAAACGTTTTACGGCTCGGAAGGAATCTCGGCTTATTTACAATAGGCGCGATAATCATTTACGCGAATTGTTTTAATTCTCGCTTACATAATGATTGGCGGCGTTGGCGTTAACAAGCGTTTAATGAAGTGATAAAATTAAGGGCGTATTCCTGCGCGCGGAATCTAATATGTGTATTACCGGCAGCTGGAATTGGAAAGTTACACGCGTACAGGGAAGTAAGAAAGTATGGCTCGCGCCATATTTCATGTACTTTTACTGCTTATTTCGCTACATATAACAAAAATAATAATAATAATAATAATAATAATGCGTATGCATTACACAATGAGGCAAAAACGTATAAGGCGGGCATATCGACTAGATGGATGATTCCGCCAGGAGTTTAAACGGCCGAAATGAAGAATTGCTCGACGATTCCACCGAATATTTATAATCGTAGTGGTGTAACGATTGTGCAATTAATGTAAAAATGAAAGTAAAAAATAAATCGTAACGCCGATTAATTAAAAGTGCATTCGGCTTCACACGCATAAATGCCATCTTTAATGAATTGACAATTAGCAATGAATACAGGAAATATAGGAATACGAATAGAAAGTACGAGCATTTTTCTTACCCGGATGGAAATCTTCCAGAGAATATCCCGATCCGGGCTAACGCCCCAGTAGCACTTATTATGTCGGGCGTTATATATATATATTATAATTATTAAACTAATCAGATTTGGCGGAAATTTAATTAGCAACTTGACAAAAATTCTATTCGAATCCAAGCCTGCTGAAGCATATTAATATTGCAAATTTTAACTTCAGCAATCAGAATATATATACTTCGAACATACGGCTCTTTAATCGTTGTGAAACATTGTATACCTGCGAACATGAAAAGAATTATTATCGCTATAGTATTTCTATAAATAGAAAATTAATCTAGATGCCACGGAACTATGAAAGAAAATTTACAAAGAAAGCAGCGCAGCTAATAATCCCAACTATTTGATAATTTTTTTCTAAAACATCGCCTGTTATTATTCCTACAAAATAATCGGAAATAATTCAAAAAGTATCGGCAAAAGATTTCATAGTTTTCTACTACCAATAAGTGCAACGAAATATAGAAGTCATTAATTTACTATTAATAAACTGTACATGAATTACTGGTAATAATGAGACCTGCTATACTACTTATATTAAATGCATGTCTAACAAGCTTATCGATTTAAATATAACCTGATGAAATAAAGTGCCGAATATATATATGATATTTTATTATGATTTATTCGCCCCAAGCGTTTATTTATCTATTTGTATTTTTCCGGATATCTGACAAATTGGATGATGACATAACTGTTCTAAACTGTCGCTTATTATATTTTATATTACAAAGTGCAGAAAATTGAATAAAAAGTAATGTTGAACAGTCACGTTAAAAGATATTTAATGTCGTTCATGGAAATTTAATAAAGATACATACATTTTAGTAAACTGACCTACTAAAAGGTTATCTATTTTTTTCTTACACTGCCCAATTCTCATGTGCCCTTAACGTGGTAAATACCAGAATTATCTAAGAATTGGCTACGGAAATGTTTTCCTTTCTACCAGGGTCCTTACATGAAATGCTTCTCAAGTGTTAACTTCGGTAACATTACCATTGAATTAAATTGACTAGTTACATTTCGTACACATTTAATTTTTTAGGCGTGTGCATGAAATGTTGCGTATGTGCGCATTAATTGTCCATTTTACTTTATATATATTCTTACATTAAAGGGGAAACCTCCATTATACGTGGTCAAAAACTACATTAATTTTTATGAATTATTTTATCAGCTATGATAAATCGAAACGCTTTGAAATTTTTATGACAATTTTATGCATGATTCAAGACCCGAGTATATTTTTTTCATATGAAAAAAATCAATATTTAATATAAAAATAGATACCACATTAATGCCGCCTCGTTTATTGAGTTCCTCAGCTGTCTACACTCTAGCATCCTTAATTTTGATCTGAAATAAAACAATAAAAGGTTTCTGTAAAGTGTTCGTTACTACCTCCGGGATGACGTAGTATAAAATACGAAAAAATATATTAAAAAAAAAAAGAAAATTTGTTTTTAAACAATTAACGTAATCTAATAGAGAATTTAATTATCTAATAAAATGTGCTATCATAAAGCCAATTAGATTCGGTGGACTTTTCTTAATCGTTTTCACAATATCAAAAAATGCTTTACCATGAACAAAAAAAAAAAAAACGCGTATAAAGTTTTGGAAACATAAATGTACAATATATTAACAACTTACAGCATTCTCATTCAAATCAGCGATTCCAGCTCCACAAAGTAACCACTCCTCTTCCTTTCAAAAAAATATTCTTGAACTATTTAGCAATCAATTAAGATTATTTCTAAAAATTCGATTATTCTGACCCGATAAAGGAGGTTACTCTCTTAAATTCCATGTACTTCTTCATTATATTTTGTGGAATACGTATTATGCTTCATTATATTATAGAAAAAATTGTACGCAAGTCCAGATTGAGTTATTCACAATATTTACACTGAAGTATATACAATCTTATTTAATTCAATGGGAGTTTCATTAGATTTAATTCAAACCTAACTGAATGCTAATTTCACTTACATTTTAATTGAATTTAGTGCGCTAGTAGGCAAAAGAAAAGTACACGAAATTTAATTACATTTTTAATAGTGTACGTGCAATAGTATATTAGTAGAGTTTATTAATAAATAGTGTTGAAATGAGTAGTTACCGTATTTAAGTACTCATATACATATATATAATCATCAATATTCTCGAAATATACGAGAATACTCATGAATATTAAAAAAAATAAATCAACGATAATAAGCAATAGATTACAGAATATTACATAACAATTTAATGCATAGTTCCCAAAAGTTTCTTTCCGTATGGGTGCGTTCGATATGGCTCGTTTACGATCCAACTTTTTTACGCCTGCGAGACACATTTGTAATGAACGGTGAAGCGAAACAAAGCTAATCAATTGTCTATTTACATAAAACGATCGATAGATCGTATTCGTAAAAGTTAAACAATTCTATTCGAGTATCATTTACCATGCATCCAGACTTTCACTACCGTACCTCTGCGATTATGACGAAAAGTATTTGCATACGTATAAGCCATTATTATAATATCCAGGTATTCGTACCTTGACGACTAAACAAAAAAAAAAAAAAAAAGAAACAAAAATAAAGTAACGAATCATTTCACCGTCCTTCCCACAAATGATACTTGCATGCCAACTGATTGTACGTTACAAAATCCATTTCCAATTTCTTGCACGAAACGAGGAAAAGAGCGAGTCCTTCGTCGTTCTTGAGGATCCCTGTCTATGGGTCAAAAGCCAATTTAGAGTCAGCAGCCAAAGGATACCAGTACTGGATGTAAGGAACGCTGCGTCCAACTTACCGAAAATCGACTGAAGCCGCGAATCTGCCAAGTTCTACGTGCAATATTGCAGGTAACCAGGTAACGGGGACTTCTAGTACATTCGGATGCCGGTTTTCAGATATCTCGGTAGCGACTTGACCGCACGTCGGTGAGTACATAGTTCTAATGCGCGCCGTGGGCAATCGGCGAACCGGGCGCTAACCGGGTAGGGTCGGGAGGAAAGGAGGGTCGCGGGCGCGAGAGACGAAGTTGTGAGATTTACCTTTTATCTATAGCCCACTCCGCTGGTGCGTATGTAACATAGGGAATAGGCTCGACCTGTTCACCGGCATCGCGGGGTTTCTCCTTACCCCACCTGTTTGGACCGATCGACCACCGCGTCTGCAAGAGGATTATGCTTTTTATTTGGCGCACCAAGAGGTAATGCGGGGGAGCGGCCGGCAGGGGGGCTACCGCACACGGTTCGCGGCTTTCGAAAGGATGGTGATAGTGGAGCGTGGACAGAGTAGAGTTAGGCGTATATAAGGCCCGCCGGCCTAGCCGAAGTCAGTCATTCACCGGACTGCAAGCCCACCACACACATACCAAACATGAAGGCCTTTGTGAGTATTTGCAACGGGTCCCATGGTGTTACGCGGCACTTGGTGCTCAACAAGTAGTTCATTTTCGAAACACCCCGGACGAGTGCATCGGGTCGTGCTGCACTTGGGAAAAAAATATTCGGTTCAATTGTGCAAATTCGCCCGGTGTACGCGTTCTTGATGAATTCGCATTTTCCCTTCGGGAACTTGTGAATTCGCCAAATAGCATCCAATCGCAACATTCAAAAGGGACACTGTATTGACATTACGAAACGGCATAATTGCAGATTGTTTTCGCCTGCCTGGCTGTCGCCACGGCCCGTGCTGGAATCCACGGAGGATACGGCGGTGGTTATGGAGGCGGATATGGCGGTCACGGTGGAGCCGGCCTTAGCGGTGGACTCCACGCTGGTGCTGGTACCGCGAACTCCCTCCAGGGTGGAGCCGCCAGCTTGGGATCCGGCGGTCTTGGTGCCAGCTATGCCGCTGGTGCCGCTTCCGCTGCCGGCGCCGCTGGAGTTCAGCAGATCGTCTCTGGTGGTGCGTATCGATTACTTACATGGTGCTCCTCGTAATCTAACCGATACTATTAATGGTTCTTTCGCTCCGCAGGAGTTCTCGGAGGCAGGTCCGACATTGGACCCGCTGAGGGACCCAAGGCCAACGTAGGACCCCAGACCGGACCATCCGACTTGGTCGGACCCCAGGAAGGTGCCAAGTCCGTAGGAGGACCCCGTACCGGACCATCCAGCCTTGTCGGACCCGCTCAGGGACCATCCACCCTCGTTGGAGCTTCCCAGGGAACTGCTACCCTCGTAGGACCATCCCAGGCTACCGCTAACCTCGTTGGACCCAGCTACGGAGGAGTTGCCTTCTATGCTGGCTCTGGTGGAATCAACGGTGATGACGGCAGCTCTGGCTCTGCTGCTGCTGCTGCGCCCGCTGGTGGACTCGGTGGTGGTGAGTATCTTCCAAATATCCAATCTCATTCTTAATGTCGAATTTCATTAGAAATTTCCAATTTACTATATGGAATACCATCATATCATTGACAAACTGCGATACGACAGTAGCTTTTTCGAATCGTTTTCATCATAACGTGCCATCGATACTCTCTAGTCACCTCACATGCCATCAATCATTAACTTAAAAGATACTCGTAAAAGTAGCCTGATCTTAAGTCGACGTTTCTTGTCAACCAGGATTCGCCTTCGGAGGTGGAATCGGAGGAGGAATCGGAGGAGGAAACGGAGGCGGTAACGGAGGCGGTAACGGAGGACACGGAGGTTATGGTGGCGGATACGGAGGCGGATACGGACACGGAGGTGGTTACGGAAAGTGGTAAATGGTCATAGACCATAGCGATCTCGGCTCGGCGACGGCGGCAAACCCACCATAATCTAACTGGTCAACGATCCTCAACGCGCTCAACGTTTTATGTCCAAAACATCGTCCAACCACGGTGCATGGTATGGGCCCCGAAATTACTTAGTCGGGTCTGGAGTGAGCAGTAGTCATTGTCAAGCCTGTGTTCGACGTTATCAACACTTTGGAGTTGAGAGAGATCCGTATCATGTTACTCATTGCGAACGAGTCCAATGTGCTGGCGAACAGGACAAAGTACGAGGCGAACGCGAGTCGCGATTTCTGAGTTCTCGGATCCCGGGAATCAACAAATAGTCAGAATCCAAATGTCATCCATGTTGGGAACGCGACCGTGACCAACCACGTTACTTCTGTTCGTCCTGCTTACGGCGAAACGCAACGAGTCCTGTCGGATTCTCCTTGCTCTGATCCATCTCCGTGGATTTCGGTGGTGTAACCATGAGTTCGCTAGGTACGGACGTGTTTTGGATGCTTCCACACATACACATACACACGAACGGGCCAAGACCATCTGTTCTGTTTTCTGAACTGACGGACACCGTAGCGCTCGAAAGTGGCTTCCGCGAACATCTCGGACGGCCATTGCGCATGGAACGTCGAACATTGTACCAACCCTCGAGCAGCGGTACGCGGTGTTCGCATCCCGTTCTTCACTGTTGTTATACTCACTGCCGCACCCGAGCATACACGTTATTATCATACTCACCCATGCGCATAAGTGTATGCCGCTACTATTACTACTACTCTTCATCACATCTATATATACATATACACAGTCTGTAATGCCATATGTGTATACTCGTTTCAAACGTATATATATATATATATGCATATACATGTTATGTTAGTGAAGAAGACCGGTAGATTATGGTAGGTCAGCCGTGAGTGAATGAATGTACATAGATGGCGCGCCGCCGCCGGCCCCCGACCCCGCACGCCCTCGTCATACCTTCTCTTTGCGATCACCAATAGCACCCCACCACCATAGATAGACACCACGTATTTATTCATTTTATACATTTATACAATACTTTATATAAAATAAAGCATCAGTATTTAAAACTCATCTTGCTTGATCTTGTCTTACCACCACCCTTAACCTCGACGATCATCGCACATCTTCGGATTCCAATTATCAAAAGATATTACAATCAACGAATAAATTGGTAAAAGTAAATATTCACTTTTCTCGATTGCTTGTCACAAGGTCTTCAAATATTTGGTAAACTTCGAACACGGCTTGAAAAATTCACTCGGTAAAATTTGGTATTCCATTGGCTTCGCAAAATATTCTAATGCATCAACAATTTTTAACTACAAGTTCAATGTTAACAGTGTAGTAATTTAAAAAAATTTGTTTTTGTGAAAAGTAAACGTAATAAATAATACATTTCAAGAATCAATTTTAATACTTCGCGAATCAAACAATTTCGAAAAATCTGATCTAATAAATAATCGGCTTTCATATTGCTTAATTGTTTAGATCCACTTCCCTCTGAAAAATGAATTCTGTATCTATGAGATAAATCGTTCGCTGCAATATTGCAAACATGATCTGATTACAAAAAAAAAAAAAAAGAAATTGTTTGAATAACTTTGTGTATTAACTAAGAAAAACTAATAGCAATCGTAAAACCGTGGAAAGATATATAAATGTGTCCGAGAAAAGGAAAACCTTTTCGGCGATATGTTGCATTTCGTCATACACTGTTATAGGCCGAGTAGTCTCGACGCGTTAGCTGTTCAACCGATCAGAAAGCACCATTTCGCAAAAAAAAAAAAAAATGAAATATCCAAGACGATAAATAGCTCATAACTGTTCGAAACGTGACATATATGGTAACAGTAGTGTTAAATTAATAGAAAGTAGATCAAATACCTAAAAGGCATTCTACGAGTAAGGAAAGTTAACAGAAAACAGAAGAAAGATAACCGCTTTCGTGGGTTTAGGGAAAAAAAAAGAATAAGACTGGCACCGGCAATGGTACGGTTCTATGTAAAATTTTATCGTACAGGACTAATAATTAAATTTACGTTAACTTTTTCCCACTTCCGCGGGTAAAAACGTTAAAAATGTATAAATTTTAAATGCTTCGAGAATACGTAATCATGTATTGCGTAAGGGGATCGAAATTGTAGGCAGAACATGTTATATAAATTGACTCCACGAACCCCATTGCGGTCGGTGAGTATGCTCGTGCTCGTTTCCAGTATCGATTTCAATGATCGAAGAACACAAGCCGTTAGATTTTTTTTATATTTTAACATTTTTTTTAATCAATACGTGATTTATCATTTTTATTCTACTTTTTTTTATAATGTTTAATTAATTTTAACGATATTCACTATAAAATTACATTTTAACCATTTTCTTTTTTATTTTCTTTTTTATTTTTTAATAAAATTAATGGATTTTATTATCACTCGATAATAAATTGAACAAATAGTATAACAGCTTTAATGAAGTATTTTCCTGGTTTCTCGTTCGTATTCTTTGTTTTCAGAAAATCTTGGATTTCGAAATGCTTGCCCACCAAACTGGAATCTCATCCGAATACAGACGTGACATTTCGATAGCATTATTTCGTGGACTCGAGTTGCAACGAAGTATTCCAGGATCTCGAAACTGGTAAGTTCGCTTTTCGCATAGATCTGTTACGCATACTCGCATATACATACACACACACACACACACACACACACATATATATATACATATATCCATCTCTTGATACCCATCAGTCAGTCGCAAACTCCGTGCAAGAATAATTACGTAAAGATTACTCTAGATATAGTAATATCAATAGTTATACTTCTGTATATATATATATATATATATTCGAGAATACGAATATATATATATATATATATATATATATTAAGCTCATAATATAGCATACATATACGGATGTACTGGAGGAAGTCAATATTTTGAGCTTTACAATGTCGACTAAATACGAATAAAAATTCGATGTTGCATTATGGCTGTACTGAAATTTTCTTAAAAAACAAACCGGAAAATTTATTTCTTGAAAAGTATAATATCTGTACTTATATTTCAAAATTCATGGTAAATTAATGTTTTTAATTCTCTGTGCAAAGGACGAACAAAATTTGTTTAAAAATTTATACAAAAATATTGACATAACTTGTAGTGACATGTCTGTATGTTTAAAACATTGTATAATAATGTACAAATTTATTTTAAATTAAAAAAAAAAAAGAAGTATTTAGAAATGTAGTATATATATCTATAGATATAGTTTTTATTCTTTAGTTATTATTATTCACCATGTTTAAAGCAAAATGAATGCGAAAGCTATAATAGTAGTTGAAAAAATTCATTAATGCCTTTTCAATATGAATATATACCTTCTCCCTCCCTACTTCATGTATAAAACTCTTTTCTTATTATCATACAAATGTAATACGAGAACTGTACGTTGTATTTATCAATTGTGACATTATAGTTCTCTAATTTATGCCTTACTTAGAGTTTTTTATAGTAAAAAATTCAAACCAAAATGTATTCATATATATATGTTGGTATTAGTTTTTTTTTATTAATAAACTTTTGAACATGATTTTTGAATACACCTATTAATTTTAAATATTTTGTACCATGCGTAATAGATGATTACAAAATCAAAATCAAAATCCATAATTTACACTAAAATATATACCATATATAGCTTTTTTATTAAATATTATCACGCACGCGTTGAACACATCTTCATTACAATTTTTTAAAAATCCATTATTTTTATTTTACAATTTGTATATTATATTCGTTTTACATCAACATTTTTAAACAATTTCATCGTACAATTTAAATTAGTATTTTTAATTACGTATGTAGTCGCAGTATATATATATATATATATATATATAATATATATGTATAAATAATACCATGAGATTAACGTACTTATTATTTATAGAAATTGAGGAAAATTTACAAACCTGGATGATGAACAAAGATGGCAATGAATCTGCTACTACTGCCTTAGTTCAACGTTATTCTCCGCATCTGGAAGGATTACAAATTTCAATAAAAATACGGACTATGCATCGGTATGAAAATTTTATATTTTCGACTATTTTTTATTAATAATATCATTAATTTATGTTTTTTTTTTCTGTTATTTTTTTCTGTTTTCTTCCGAACAACTGTACTTGTAGAGTTATAACTCTTACCAAACAGTTGCATCAATATGAAAATGTAATGACTAATAAATTTAGCAGAAATTATTTTTTAAGAATCGTCATCAAAATGTGTACTCACATTTAGAACGTTTGAGAACGAACAGACGGCTAATTTATAAAAACATTAAAGACATTTTTATTAATTCTTGTTTAATATTTTTAAGAAGGTTAACTCCTAGACAAATAAAAAATTATCTATCATTTGAAATAAACCAAAAATTAACATTTGTATTATTTCTGTATAATTTTAATCCTTCGTGTGTATATTTTGGAAAAATACGACATTTTATAAACGATTATTTATTATTTTTGTCGGATTTTGCAGGGCCAATTCCATTGCAATAAAAGTTACGATATAAAATTGTAATGCGTATTGCCAAAACGTCACGAATGTTTTATTAAATTTTGTATAAAAGAATAAAAGGCAAAAAAACGAAAAACCACCCCACAAACTATAGTCTCAAATTGTCAAATATTGGGTCTAAAGGTGCGCCAATTATTTTCAAAACTTTAAAGTCTTTCGAAATTCATTAATTTATACGGTCCAAATTCACAAAGGTCTCTTTAAAGAACGTGATAGGTTTTATCTACACGATGAGAAACCACAGCTTTTTCACCTTAAATATGTAATGCATAAGAAGTATAGATAAAATTCATAATGTGCAAGAGGTCTTTGTGAATCATATATACCAATGTTTCAGTGGCCATCCATATAGTTTTACATAATTCGGTATCTATGAAGGTGTCTTGGACTAAAATGAATATTTTCCATTCGCCTTGAATATCATAACCCATTACAATATGAGAGATATTATAGTGATATAGTAATTTTTCAGATCCCTCCCAGTGACTATTCTTGTACAAAATTGGCTTTGGTTACACGATTGTATAATGCTAAGGTCAAATGCAATTGTTTTATGATACTCAATTTCGACTATTTTTCTTATGTTTTCTAATTAATATAAATGAAAAATTCTTTACACAAATTTACTAAAGGTATTTTTTCACATAAATATTAGTATTCTAAACTATATTAAAGAGGAATTTAAAAATCATTTGTAAATTTGTATCTAAAACAAAATAAAAAGAAAAAAAAACAGATGAAACAGTATTAAAACAATTTTTAATAATGTCCATTCATTAAAACATTAGTAACGTTTGAAAAGATTTCATCAACACGTTCAATTTCTTCGATTTTCGTATATTTTCTCGGTATTTAATTATTTAATATCAGACAAGCCTCTATTGACCGGTTCGGACACTTTTACCATAGTACTTTCATATTAGGTATTTTTAACAATTTCCGGATAAACAGGTTTGGTAGCTGCAATAGGTGTACTTCTATGACTGTAATTGGCGGTTAGATAGAAAAAATGGTGTTATATTTATAAGAGTCAAATCCGTTTCGACTCCGTAGCTTTTAATTATGTTAACTATTGAATCTTATCATTAATATTTAATGAAACACGAATATTACTTTTTTCCTTTCGTCGAAATATTATTATTATAAACTTGTTAATATATGGATAGACCCTCTGTATCACGTTGGACTTTAAATTATTATTATTTTTAATAGAATGATTAGAATTAACAGATTGCTAAATAGATTTTCGAGTAGGAATAAATAACAGAAAACTTATTAATTATTAAGACAAGTTATATAAATGTCTATTATCATTTTAAAGTAAATTTCGAGTACAATTGTCTTACACAATACACTGACATTCATGTATAAAAACTTAGTTACATATATGAATTAAATGACCGATTACAAAATAATGTACATAAATTGAACCTAAAGAAAGTAAATAATTCCTACGACGCTAATGTACAATATTGAACGAATGTAACGAATTTCTATAGGTGCATCTTTAATTATTCCTTAATTAAATCTAATGGACCAGTTATTTCTAACTCTATTATCTGTTGAATATTATTAATTTGTTTGTTGAAATTAATATTCAAACTTTTGCTTTCTGTTTTTATATATTATTTCCCATACGTAGGTTCTGGGTACAATTTCCCATCGGCATTACACTGATTTTTGTTTATAATGCAAGACATTTTTGTTTCTTTTCAAATCAGAATCTTCAATATTTGGAAAAAATATTGTAATGCCCAATATTATACTTTTTGTTGTATTGGAATAGTCGACCGTTAATAAAAATCATTATTTATAACATTTTGACTTTAAAAAAATGATACAAGATCGTTGATTTTTAAGAGCCAGATTGCCATTTTACACTTTAATCCTTTGAAACTCTGCTATAACCACGCTTATAAATTATTTAATTGTACTACAAATGTGATAAAACTCATTTTCAATAAATTTTAATATTTATTTATATGGATTTAAATTTTACTCCATTAATTAAATATAAATTTTCACGTTCGGAAATTATTGTTATATATATACAAAACAAATATAAATAGAGCAACACGAAAATATCTCAATTTCTTATACATTTCTTTTTCTCTTATTTTGTATTACTTCCATATCATTTAATTTTTGCGAAAATAATTGATACCAATATATTTTTGTACGCAAAACGTGCTCAAAATTGAAATCGTTGTAATTGCAAGTAATAAATAAATAAAATCATTTTATAAATAACGTATATTTGATGATATTTGAAATGTAGTATTTTAATATTCGGCAATTAGAATGAAAACAATTTAATCTTCTAATGGAACGTCAAATTTGAAAGCATGATAATTCACTGTCCATATAAGCAAGAATAGTCAAATTTAAATCGTACAAAATTTATCACTGTAAAAACTCAGGATAGTTTTGTTAGATTACAACTAAAGTTAACGTAACGATGACTGGACAAGAACCTACAGGTGGATGGCTTAATCAATTTTGACATTTGTTTAGAGAACATTGATTAGGTTGTCCAGCTGCAGGTTCAAGTTCAGCCATTGGTACAGTTACCTTAACTATTAGGCAAATATGGTGGACTAAAAATCTACATAGAATGCATATAAATTATATATAACACTAGTTCAAATAGCTATATTGAAAAATTCTTACAAAATTATGTAAATGTTAGACAGTTAAAATATACATAAACTGGATATAGTCATTATATCCATTAAATGTCCAATAATACTAATTGAGTGAATGTCTAAAAAATATTATATCTAAATGTTGCGTATAAGAAAATTAGACTTAAATTGTAAATAAACATTATAACACTAGTAGGAAATGATACCAGTTTCTGCCAAATTTTTCTGGCGTCTATGTTAAAAGTAATGGAGTCCAAGTTATTTTGTATACTAGGGAACCAATAATTACCCAACAAGAATGGACTAATATTAGAATAATGCTAATCAAATGTTAGCTATATATAGTCTACGTACTAAAAATAGTTTTCTACAGGGTGTTTTTATTTAATTTTCACCGTTTCTTGTCCGCTTCGTCGTTCAGGTGTCAATTGTTGAAAAAAAAAACATCGCGAAATAATGAAGAATAAACAACGGAAGAATAAAGCACTATACTGCCAGAATGTGATGTGAAGATGAATGTGAAAATATATCACTCACTATCTGAACAAAACTTCTGCCAAGTTTAATTGAGCAGTTTCTTATAGTGAGCATGTCACTAACAATGTTGGATAAAAAAATGCCTAGTAAGTGGAGAAAACTCTACTAGAGAGAGAGAGAGAGACTTGTCAAGAATACAAAACTTTGTACACAACAATGCTTATAACGGAAAAAAAACTTATGTAACTTTATTCTTCTTTCGTGTCATTAAATTATTTTAAAACTAACCTAGATGATACGAGTTATTACGTGAAATAAGATTCGAATAAATATTCTAGAATAATATAGTTTCAGAACTATAGTATATATATATCTATATATAAACGCACATTGTGCACGCACAAGAGCACGGCGAAAGACAATAACAAATATGAAGGTGGGATCCACTGCAATAATGTATCACACGATGTATACGCAGATAATCACGTATACGCAGGCAGTGAATGTTAAATCAATTTATAAATGATTAATGATTATTTATGAGTATACGTACGAATTGGTAATGTGTTTTTCCAATTATCCGAAGAGAGGATGCAATAAATGTGGCATTGTGCTTTCTTGCACGTTAACGACTTTTTATTAATACATGATTGTCTTATAGAACTTGGTATTAATGTGAAAATGACTGCGGTATAATTGAGATTAAAGATTGATTATTTTAAAAGACGAATTGTATTATGTAGAAATATGTAATAATTAAATTAGAAGAATTTTTTAAATTTTAATCAAATATCCAGTAACACTTTTAAAGATTTTATCATTTGTGAAATGGTATCGAGGTATTGAGGAATAGAACAAATATGGCATTGACGTTGCATATATAAGAGAAACAAAGTAGAATGATAAATAATTTATATTTTGGTGAAGTTTTAGAGGCTCTTTTCTTCAACAAAACACACCGCTACTTGTTAAAAACTATATGAGCATTATTCGACTTTCGAAATAAGAAGTGTGAATAACAGTTCAATCATAAATAACAGTTATTGCAAACATAATTTTTGCTCATTTTAATAAAATACTAACAATATACTAATGATACCCTCACAGAAAAAAATATGTTCGGTGTCCGAAATGACACCCAATTGGGTGTAAACCCCAATTTTTTTAGTGTTTTTTAGTGTTGGGGTTTACACCCATTTTTTTAGTGTTTACACCGACTTGGGTGTCATTTCGGAACCCGAACAATATTTTTTGGTGTACATTTCCGTAAGGGTAGAACTTGATACTACTGTTCAATGAACTGTAATTTGAGTGTAACTTTCGAAATGTATTAATTTTGTAAACGGAAAAAACGAAATAGTTTGACGTATTATCTAAATAGTAAGATATATGATGTAATTGATTTTCATAGTTGCCTGCAAACAATTAGAGTAGTAGTTTTAACTACTATATTATTTTTATATAATATATATTTATATTATATATGTACTATATTATATATGTGTATGTGTAAAATTTAATAAATTGTAATTTTTGAAATTTCTATATTATTACAGATTTTCACCCCGATATATTCTGTATATTTGGAATCTCACGAGGAAGCAAAACTTGGACCTAGTTTGTTAACGGTCGATTGTTCTTCTGTGGTTACTCGTTCCAAGTTCTGAACAAGATTTCCGAGAACCTGCAATCCTCTCGTGCGGCTTTGACGACGTCACCGAGAAAATTATGTCAAGACCAAAAATTTATCAAAATCTTTGCTACGAGGAACTTCGAAAGATACAAAGGACATTCCGAAAAGTGTTTATACATAATTGCATGTATATGTATAATCAAGGTCAAAAGGTGCCAATTTAATGACTGTGTAAATGTTGGTGACTCCCTGCTCGGATTTATGCGTGAAGACAAATTTCTTACGCCAGTCATAAACTAACAATATTGACCAATCTCTTGGTCGTCGAAATCATTTCAATAATTACTCCAAAAATACTTTGTATATCAATATATGCTTTATATAGTAACGAATTAGAAAAGAAATACGATCATTAAATTATATGTTTATCTGAATTATACCAGAGTACAGCATCTGTATGATATATATTGTAATATATATATATATATATAGTTTCTGTATCTGAAAGCATGAAAGGCAATGTAATTAGTTAAATGAATAAAATAAATAGTGAATTATTTTTCGTTAAGTTATCAAACATTTCTTTATAGTTATAGTTTATTACTGTACGATGTAACTTTTGAAATCTTCGTTTCGAGTGAAATAATTGCAAATTTGAAATAATCTTCTATCTATTATAAATAGTCTCATCATTATATATATATATACATACAATAAGATTTAATAAATTCCACACTTTCTTGGATTTGTGGCTTATAATGGAAACGATAAGAAATATTTTTGTAATAGATTGGAAATGATTCGTTTATCATCTTCTTTCAATAAAAACACCTCTAGGTGATAACTATTTGAAATAAGGTCGATCACATTCTATATGATAGCAGGTTTCTTTATATAGCATTTTTAAAATGTTTTTAAAATTTGTGAATTCAATTCCGATATCTCGGAACGTGTCTAGGAAGAGGATTATGAAAAAATATTTTCAGACGCATTTAAAACATATTCCTTATTCTTATTATAATCAACAAAACGAAGGAGGATATGCAAATTTATTATATTTTACTGTATTAAATATTCGTGAAAAACAATTGCCATTTCAGTGACATATTATGTATCAATTCTTCAGTTACACAATGCCCAGTTGCAAATGTCAAAAATAAAATATAATTAATGGTAATATTTATAAATTATTTGAAAAGAATTTTTGTATTTTACATAAACAATATAAAACATATTAAAACATATTAAATTTGAATTGCATTTATTAACATAATTCAAATGAGGTAGAGATTTCATATTGGGTGTTCTTTTTTTTATTATGTATTTAACGACCTTTGAGAAACCAATAGGGGACTAAATTGTGACGAGACCAGTACAGTTTAAGGGACCTGAACCACTGATCGTTGTCGTTATTCTTATATAAACACTGATACGACGTTCTTTTCCCTTATTTGTTATAATTTTTAAGCATCATTTTGTCTGTCATCGGGGGATGAGAAAAGGGGTCCGAAACAAAACTTTCCTTGTAGTTGTTGATTTCCCCGTCGACCTGTGAATGTATTTAAAACAATAAATGTGAGCTTAAAGATGGTCTTACGCACTTGCAAATTTTTAAATACAAACTGCAATATGCACTATATATATACATACTATACATATTAAATGATGTTATACAGAAAGTACTAATTTTAATTCATCAAACGTGTGATATTGTTGCTCTGACAAAAATATATATTACAGAATTTTAACTAAAATTCGTTGAATCTTTGTTTGCAAAATCTGGAATTAGAGGATTACAAGATTAATTTTACAATTGTCCAGGGATATTGTAGTATACATAAAAATATGGACGAATTTACATATTACACATTTTGAACTTAAAAATTTGTAGCCCTTAAAAGAAATCATGATGACTTCGAAGCAACTATGTCTTTAACAAATATTTTACGATCTGATCTTACTTGGTGGGAATTGCATTTCCAAAAGAAATTAATTCTATACTAGGTTTCAATTCACATATTTAAATTTTTACATGTGCATCTTTGTCTGGTTGGTATGAAAAAAGGAAGGTAAATTATCGTTTAATCAATATCAATATCGATTAGCCTATAAGTTAATCCCAGCCTATGTATTCAAATATGTGATATATCTCGGTAGTGTGTAAAGGCGTTGTTTTTACATTTTCTTTTGTATACCTCGTAATAATAATATAAATATTAAAACAACCTAACAATATCGAACTTGGTTATTTTCCTACTCGCATCAACACTATAATATGTGCGTCGATAATCAAAATGAAAAATGTTAATTGATGGACTAAAGTTTATAAGCCATTTTTGGCATCAGGAGATGTTCAGGAAGTAGGCCTATCAATCTAATTTTTAAACTATAGATTGAACATTTTCAAAATATCGATTGAACTTTTTTATCGCCGGGTATTGAATTTCAGAAATTATGAGGAAATTAACGAACGATACCCTAAAGTTTATAGTGGTTGAAAGTAAATGAACGTAAATGTCTCTAAAATTAGCATTCTTTATTTTCAAAATTGTTGTTTTATCAAAAATTATCAATAAAATCTAAGATCGGTTTAAAAAATTTAAAACGGAAATGAAAATTTCAAAGTCTATTCCCATATGTTACAATATAAATTTACGGGAAATCGGCAACTATAAGGAAAGTTTTGTTTCGGACCCTTTTTCTCATCCCCCGATGACGTATAAAATGAGGCGTCAGAATTGTAACAAATAAGAAAAAAGAACGTCGCATTAGTGTTTATATAAAACCAATGCCAACGATCAGTGGTTCAGGTTCCATAAACTGTACTCTACTATAAAGTTTTATACTTAAAGTTTATTAAGCGTAGATTTTACAAACTGACTGAATTCTTTACGACTTCTCTAAGACTTCTTTAAGACTTTGCTGAAATTCTGACCTTTTTTACTCAATCTCGAATAAAATAATTTGCTTATTTCGATGAAATGCGGTGACGAAATTTTAAAATTTGTACCAACATTTTACTAAAATTAGTGCTCATGATTTGGTTGATACTATGTTTATAATTATGATGAGGTCAGGTTTCAAATATTGAAAGGGGGTATATTTAGAAGTGCAATGTAACGATGTATAGCAATCACCTCTTGACTCGAGATGGAACATGTAATAAAAACACCATACAAAAGTCGGAGTAAGATTGTGATTTTTGTAAAATCAAGAGGTGATAAAATTCATACAAATTCCTTTTTATATCTGCAAATAATTCACAAAATAAAAAGTGTGGTCAATCCATTTTCTCGTCACTGGCAATGAGTAACTTCATTTATTTTGCATGCGTGTTACATAAAAATATATTCAGATACTTCCACTCAGGTAGAAATTGTGTCCAGGCAAAAACAGTTCCTGGCAAGTTTTCCCTTACAATGATCGGGTACTAGATGGGAAACCTAGATAGGCTCTATGATTACCGTGGGACGCTTTTTTAGTTGATTTCCTACATCAAGAGAAGCGGTCGCTTCTCGCGCCAAGTTCTTATTAAATGCCCGATTGTATATATATATAGGCGCGTGCGGACCGCTACTCCTTTACCGCTC